>ML777584.1:499414-541036 GCA_009831015.1 Picea engelmannii | reverse complement strand
GGTAGGTGTGTCCAACACGGAATACCTAAAAACATTGTATATATTGTATAGTGAATGGTGAAATTCGATATAATGAATATAAGAAAGGTTTTCCCGGTTGAGGGTTCCTGGTATAAAATCTTTGTGTACTCTATGTATGAGCCATTGATTACATTCTCTTTTTCTTAAGAATCTATATGCATTGCTTTACTTTATAGGTTTAAAACTTGCAAGCAGGTCCTACCTGTTAACTCTCCAAGAAACTCTTTGAGGTTGTACGTCAAAGATGCTTGGTAACTTAAAGTAAAACTGTTTTTGTGTTTATGTATGTGTGAATCAATGGGATAACTTAACCTTAATGGATTGAAATTAGGATAATCAACAATATACAATCAAATATGACATTTCTTTCAAAGAATAATGATCAGACAAATAGCTTTGACTATGGGTGAAGAAATATGTGCTGATAAACCAGATACACAATGATGGGTTTAATAAACAATACAAATAACTATTAATCAAGCTATGAACTGACTAATGATATGACAGTCATTAGCAGTTAAGATAAATTGAATAAGAGTACAGAAAAGAAGGTAATGGTTGAAGGTCTGACATCAAAAGTGAAAGAAGATTGTGATTGTATATATATCTAAAAAACTGTACAATAGAATAAGGCCCCTGTATCCAAAATCAAACCTCTATTACTTTGAAAGCATAGGATTTATAGCCTTTACATCATAATCTAAGATCCTATCAAAGAGGATCTAAAATACTAAGAATAGTATTAATCAAAACAATTTACAAGAAAGTAGGATCAAACCCTTATCATAATTTGGTCTTCAGCATCTTCAGCAGCCTTCAAGGAGATGATAAGGTAACTCATAATCCTTCCTTGATAGCTGGGAAAATATTTAACCAAAATTGGATAACCTTTGACCCTATTATCCTTTGTATAAGTCTCACAACTTTGAAGAAGAGGGTAGTCTTTATCCATTTAATATTATCATTCATTTGGAACCTTCCTCAAATGATTTGGCAGTGGAAATATTTGATCTGAGCAAAAAGAATATCATTCTTCCTGTGTCTAGACTTTCGGCAGCTCCTTTGTCCTGAAAAATGCAAGTTAGCTGTCAAAAGCCTTGATTTTCGACAGTTAACTGTGTGTTATTATGCCGATTATGCTGTTGAAAAACCTGGAAATGTTCCTCTCAAATATTCACCTATATATCTCAAATAAAAACATATTTTTGAAAACTAAGAGAGGTTTTTGAATACTGGTTTGTTTTGAGAAAAAACCTCTCTCAATTCTTGGAGATTCATTTTCATTTTCCCGGGATATTCATTTCAAAAACATGTATCAAACAGGGAAATTCTGAGATCCGAAAATTAGGGCTTAGAGATGAATTCAATTCTTCCAATCTATGACACTTGTAGGAAAATTGAGAGAGGTTATTGTTCTTTGAGGTGTTAGTAACAAAATCCTCCGCCTGTTTCTCAAAATGATTCTCTATTCGCTCAAAATCATCATTTGAAAATGATGACTCATCATAGTAAAAACAAACTCTTCTACACTTTCGACAACTCATTTTCCCTTGAAAATCTGATTTAACTGCCGAAAGCCTTGACTTTCGATAGCTCACAACACTGTAAAATTACCATTTAGCTGACGAAAGCTAAAATTTACTTTTGGTCTATTTCATGAGGTGAAATCCTCATTTTATTGAATTGATATGATTATAAGCCTTTCTCAAAGACTTTATGACTTTCAAACCTAAAAATAAATCTTCTACCTAAAGCTCCTCTTATCATGTGATTTGGAAATAATTTTCAAGTCATTTTTTAACACTAACACTAGCTACCATAAAGGACTTAGCAACATAATCTCAGGAAAATTTCTAAGAAGATACAATTTTGTAGAAGAGGTCTATAATTACAAGATAGGGGTATCATGACCTTTGGTAGATCGGGTTGTAAGGACAACTTCTAAGTAAGAAAAAATGGTACTCTAGGGAAAAGGTAGAGGAAAAATTACCTCACCTCAATAAGTAAAATATTTTTGGGGCCAAAGCCTCTTTAAATGGGGATGTATTATTTGGATTGGATCATTATATATTTTTTCATCTATCTTGGTACTTTCTGGGTGGAAATATTGGAGGAATTGGCTTATAGAGCACATTTTAGTGACAGGTCCTAGTTTGGAAAATTGGGGTTCAAAACCTTCTGAAACCATTTTGAGGCATTAAATGACATTTTTGGGGTTTACTATGTGAGAGACTTGTGCATGAACCCTCCATGTTGATATACACATGGACACCTTTCCAATAGTCTAAAAATCACCTTAATTGGAGCTCGTATGCAGAAGTTATTCCTCTTTCAAGTTGACCTACTTTATTGACTGCCATGGTACAAGTGGATGCCACATCATCCCCAATTACTCACAATATGGGGATATCCATGTGTGGAATTTAAATAATATTATAGAAGGTGCAAACCTTATCACTAATTAAGGGTTGAGGATGCAAAAACCCTAGCCCTGGATGACTATCGAGCTATGTTAAATACCTGGCTACTAAAGGAGAAAGGAGTCCATTCTTTAGTATTATAATTTTTCCATAGTTGAGTAGAGAATATAAGAAGTGGTATTTAGAGAGAATAAATATAGAAGGAGGAGGAACATTCTGTAGCATCCTTTCAAGCCACAATGCCATAGGAAACTCCACAGTGAGTACCCATTCCTTTGCATTTTCATTTTGATAACTTAAGAAAAGAGAGTAGAGCATAGGCTTCACCTTCTAGCTGATTTTTCTTTTGTATTGGGTTTACTGAAATATAGATTGTGTTCATTTGTGTGTATTATTTGTTCTTTTTCCCATTTCTTTCATTTTTCGTCTTTCAGTTATTTCATAAATTCAAGCAAAGCTAGTAATTAATTAATCTAGGATCTAAGGAAAATTAGTAATTGCATAGACTAAGATTTCAGAATATTATAAGATCTATTGTGATGAACTTTTCCAATGGAATAGCCATGATAATTTATAGATGAATATCACTTTTCAAAGGGTTTTTCATCAAACCAAAGCACGTAGGTGGTATTAATTCCAACCGAAAGACATTCTAGTAGTAACAAAGACCATATCTGGTACTTGTTAATTGTATTTTGATAATTAAAATTATAATCGTCATCATTAGTTAAAAAACAACCATGTAGAAGATACCCAGTTAAAAAAGGGTAGTGAAAGCTAAATATTAAATGATTTTCGCAAGCAAATAATACTAAAGTACATGATAAAATGTATTAAATACACCTAGTTATAGGTGGCCATTTACACTTTATATGTTTCACTAATGTATAGGCTTTGAATTGGAATTTAATTTCAAGTCCAAGAAATGATCATCATTCAAAGTAGACACCTTGAGAATAGAAAATAGTGAGAAACATGTACCAATGAGAACAAGCATATCAAAATCTACAATATTTATAATATAATTATTCCTGACCTATTATTTCCTCCTATAATTTCTTTTTAAAACCAAAATAGGGAAATATTGTATTATTTTAAAGGTTGTAGCTAATGCTAACCACTATATACAAAAGTCCACTTCAAAGTTTTTGATCCTATAGTCAAACATCTCTTTAATACAATGTAACATAATTTTATATAAACTACAAAATAGACATTCCATATTTTTCTCCATGTAGCCACCTTGAAAAACAAAACTAAAATTGTTATCACTCTAAAGAGCATTAATATTAACAAAAAACATGTAAAACATTATCTTCTTCTTGACCAACATCTGAGAGAGGAGAGTTTTGTTGCTTAGTGTACATTGGTTCCTTGAGATGACAAACCCTCTCTTCTTCCTTCAATTCAGCTTGTGTAGAGTTAGTTGGGTCCTTGGTTTTTGATACAAATGAGAGAGAATATTTACAAATATTAAGAGCTAAGTTTTGTAGCATGCTACATTCATCTTTCAATATATCAAGCCTATGTTCTTGGTGGACCAGTAAGTTCATGATAGTTGCATTTTGAGAGACATAGTGATGTTGATTCTCATGCATCTTGGTTGTTACATAGAACATATAAGTCTTGTTTGATGATGTATGTTCCTCATGTCTCCTCAATATCCTTCTAAATTATGAGACATTCCTATTGTCCATAGCTACACTTTAAGTTTTGAATCCTAAAAATAAAGCTAGGTAAATAAAGATAAGACTTGCATGAAGACTTTGACCCAAGAAGATGAAGGAATAGGATATAGGCACAACACACATTGAACTGAACGATTTGAGCCATTAAAAAGAAATTCCTTACAATTTACATTGCATATGACTATCTAGAAAGAAATAAAACCAAGAAATCCAACCAAGCCCTACACCCTAGATCCTAAAAACCAAGCGAGGAAGAGCCCAAGACAAACACAAATGCCTCAACCCATGAGAGTGAAGAAGGAGGCTATAAACACCACATGAATCCACATATTGACTTAGTTAATCCCCTTAACCAAAATTGTATCACTCTTTACATTGAAAATTATTGTCCAGAATAAAATAACATAGAGAAATTCAAGACTCTTGATAGAGAAAATAGTCAAATACTTGAGTCACTTACCTTGGAGGCTCTTCCAATTTTCCTTTGTTGGTATCAAAATGCTAGAGAAATAGATAATTTTGGTACCAAATTCATCATACAGGAGGGAAAAAAATAGTCTTCCTTGTTATCCCAATATAATTTCTCACAATTGGTATGATATAACTAGGATCTTGGAAAATCCACCCAAATTTTCTTACTTGGAGGCCTGACACCAAAATATTTTTATCACAAATGTTCCCAATTATCTTCCACCCATATTTCATTATCCCATAGTGTTTATGCAACTGCATGCTAAGGCATTCAATACATAGAGAGGGAGGGGCTAGTTGTTGTCCTCGATGCTCTCCTCCTGATGAAATCGAGTTGATATGAATGTTGTTGAGCCATATGAGTAGTAAATTTTGATTAATGTGTAATTAATCCAACCTTAGAGGATTTTTCATATTGAGTGACCCCAATTTGAACATATTCACCTAAGCTTAATGTAGTGGCCTTTTTGGCACATAGATTAGCTTCAAAATTGAGCTCTCTCTTCATGTGAAAAAAGGAAATGTTATATGTTGAGAATGCCTTCTTTTTAGCTCCAAAAATGACCATATCTATCTTTCTTTTCACCAGAATAGATTTTCAAAGCATAGTTTTGATGATCACCATGGATTCTCCTAAAATCATTAGTGATATAGCCCTTGATTCCTTAGCTAGTTGGAGACCTCTCAAAAGAGAATATTCTTATGCTAGATTATTTGGTGTTGTCCTAAGACCTTGTGCATGTGTTTCTATTATTTTTCCTCCTATATCATAAATCCTCCACCCCCCCAACACCCACCTCACTCCTACCACCCCTTAGATTTCCTTTTCTAATCCATTTAATAAACATGGAAACAAAAACCTCCATATAAGGTTCTAAGAAATGTCAAGCTAAAAAATCTAGATTGCACATAGGAGAACAAGTTGGATTTCTAGTTTTCCATCCTGATGTTGAAAATCAACACCAGAACTTCATTGTGGAGTTAGGTATACTGGAAATAGGGTAATTTATTTGGTCATCCTCAAAACTTGTATTTTTTTTATTTTCCATAATTGTATAAGCCTTAAGGTGTCCAAGGCATTGTACACACGATAGGGGAATAATATTTGTTCCATGAATGTTTTTCATTATAGTAAATAATTTATGTACCTTATGGATATGTTCATTTCTTGCAAATTTCAAAAGTTATTTTTAACACAAGTGCATTATGTGGGTGTGTTCATTTTTAACACAAACAGGAAAACCCTGGGTGAGTGCAAGCTAATGATGATCTCTCATGATGCGTTAGTGGCAATGAAAACCTATAAAACACCAATTTGTTAACTTGGAGGGATAATTCAAGGTACTTTTACAATGAATTTGAATATGGTGTAGGAAGATGAAACATAGGAAAATGAATTATCTTTCAAAATATACAAATTTTATTCATGGACATTGTGAATAACTAGGCCAAGTTTGATTTTTTCTAATAGTGGTATCTTATTTTTCCAACAAAATATAAGGTATATGTTTTCGTTCGCACAGGTGTTGAGTGTCTTAACGATGGAATTTCGTTCCAAAAACTTGTATACTTGTAGAGAACCCATTTTTCTTGTTCCATGTAGTTTTTGGAAATTTTTAATATTAATTATATTTTTTTAAATTATCAAAGTCAACATATGCTTGGAATTACAATATATTTTGTTCGCGCAGGCTAAAAGGGTCTTAAAATGATCAAAACATATTTTTTTATTAGATCATAGGTATCAACCTCCTCTTTTTCCACATATAACTCATTTGATAAATGATTAAGTCGAGAAAAAGTTATAGCAGAAATAAGAGAGGTATGTATTCTAGGATTTTGATACATGTGAAGACAAAAATAGATTAAAAATAGTAAACAATAATAATTTAATTTTTTTTTATATATTTGATATATGAATAGCCGACTCGATCTATGTCTATAATTTCGACAAGAACTGAATTGTTTACCCTATAGAAAAATAACGTCGAAGAAAAAGATATAGAGGGGTATTCACAAAAATGAAGGTGTTTATTAATTTGCAGACCAAACCACTAGGTTTGTCATTCCGAACCTAAATCTAAGCCAACCAATTCAGCATACACCTTGTCAATCCCTCCCAAAATATCTGAATTCAAGCAAGTGCACATGCACTCTAGGAGCGTGAATATGCTCTATGAATGCATACGTGGTCCTAAAAATCATTTCCTTCCTTCTCTATCTTTGTCCTCCCTCTCCTATATCTACCTCCCCTCTCTATCTCACTCTCACTCTCCCTCTCTACCCCCTGGTCTATCTCCCTCTCTCTCTCTCTCTCACTCCTATACATGGTAAGACCTAGACATGGCAATATTTAGACATCACAAGGCATGGAAATACCTAGAGCTAAACCTTACCTTCACATGCCTTAGACTCTCACACCCACTCTCTCTCTCTCTCTCTCTCTCTCTCTCTCTCTCTACCCCTTTTTCCCTCACTCCCCTCTCTCTTCCACCTCTATTCCACCCTTTCTCTCTCTCATTGTTTTTAGTCTCGGTCTCACTATCTCATCCCCTCTTTCTGTATATATTCCCCATCTTTGTCTCCTTTTGTATCCCCCCTTCCTCTCATTCTCTCGCTACTGCCCTTCTATGTCTCCCTCTCTGATTCCCTTCCTATCACTATCCCTCTCTCTACCCTCCCTCTCTTTATCCCTCTCACACTCTATCTCTACCCCTCGTCTTTGTCTTTTTCTCTCACCCCTCCTCCCTCTCTGTCTCTACCCATCCTCTTTGTCTTTCTCTCTCCCCCTCTCACACTCTCATGTACTCTCTCTTCCCCCCTCATCCCTCCCTCTCTCTCCCCCCTCCCTCATTCCACTATATCTCCTCTATCTATCCTACATCTACCCCTCTCTGCTACATTTACCTCTCTCTCTACCCCCCTCTCTATTTTCCTCTCTCTCCCTCTCACACTCTCACATACTCTCTATTTCCTTACTATACCTTGCTTTATATCCCTACTACACACACTTTCTACCCACCCTATATGTCTTTCTCTCTCTCCTTCCCACACTCTAACACATTCACTCTCTACCTCCCCTCTTTTTATTCCTCTCTTTCCCTCCCACATTCTTGCACACACGATTTCTATCCCCCCTATATGTCTTCCTTTGTCTCCCTCTCAGACTCACAAACACACATTTTCTATCCCCCCTCTATGTCTTCCTCTCTCTCCCTCCCACATTGTAACACACTTGCTCTCTAACTCCATACTTCTACCTCTCTCTACCTCCCCTCTTTATCTACCTCTCTCTTCCTCCCAGATTCTCGCGCATGCACTTTCTATCCCTCATTAAGCTATTTATATCTATCTAACCCCCCTTTCCTTTATCTCCCCCCTTCCTCCCATAATCAGTCTCACTTTCTCTCTACCCCCTCCCCCCTCCCTCTCAGTACCTCTCCCCTCACAATCAGTCTCACTCTCTCTCCACCCTGTCCTTTTCCAACCCCCCTCTATTTCTTTCTTTCCCCCCCCCTCTCACACTCACACATTCTCTCTCTACCCCCCTCCTCCCTCTATCTCTCCCCCTCCCTCCAACTATCTATCCTCTCTTTCTCTCCTACATCTACCACCTCTTTCTCTCTCTCCTCTACTCTCCCCACATTTATATCTTTATATATCTCTACCCTACCTCCCTTATATCTCCCCCCTTCCTCTCACAATTAGTCTCACTCTCTATCCTCCCCATCATCCCTCCCTCTCTCCCTCTCCCCCTCCCTCTCACTATTTCTCTGCTCTATCTCTCATACATATACCCCTCCCCACTTTCTCTCCCCCCCTTCCTCTCACTCTCTCTCTACCTGCTCTCTTTATCTCCCTCTCCCTCCCTCTCACACACTCAAACAATCCTTGTCCAACCCCCCTCTCTTTATTTCTCTTCCCCCCCTCTCACACTCACAAATTCTTTTTGTACCCCCCTCCTCCCTCTATCTCTCCCCCTCCCTCCCACTATCTCTCCTACATCTACCATCGATTTCTATCTCTCATTGTTAGTCTCACTCTCACTATATCCACCTCCCTCTCTCTCCTCTACTCTCCCCCCACTTCTCTCTTTATATATCTCTACCCCCCTTTCCCTCTATGTCCCCCCTTCCTCTCACAACCATTCTCACTCTCTCTCCAGACCTTCCTCCCTCCCTCTTTCTCTCCCCCTCCCTCACACTATCTCTTCTCTCTCTCTCTCTCATACATCTACCCCTCCCCACTATGTCTCCCGCCCTTCCTCTCGCTCTCTCTCTACCCGCTCTCTTTGTATCCCTCTCCCTCCTTCTCACACACTCAAACACTCCTTGTCTACCCACCCTCTCTTTCTTTCTCTTCCCCCCTCTCACACTCACACATTCTCTCTCTCTTCCCCTCCTCCCTATATCTCTCCCCTTCCTTCCCATTATCTCTCCTCTCTTTCTCACATACATCTATCACCTCTTTCTCTCTCTCATTGTTTTTAGTCTCACTCTCACTATATCCCCCTCCCCCTCTCTCCTATACTCTCCCCCCATTTCTCTCTTTATATATCTCTATCCTGCCTTCCCTCTATCTCACCCCTTCCCCTCACACTCAGTCTCACTCTCACTCTATTTTCCTCTCTCTCTCTCTCTCTCTCTCTCTCTCTCTCCTCCTCTTTGCCCCTAGTTCTACATCCCTCTCTCTTTGTCCAAATAAGGGAGAGGCATGTCTCACAACGAATAAAGGATATGTGCAACATAGAAATGTAGCCTCACTTGTAAGGTGAGTGTTAAGATTTTGTTCTTATTCCAATGGATTACTTATACGATTACTTATATGAACATGACCATGACCTAGACTATGAACTAGACCTAGACCATCACCTAGACCCCCCTAGCTCCATCTAAGCCTACATATAACCTATACTCTACCCTTAAACCCATGCACACCCAATCCCTAAGTGTAGTATGCATATACCTCTTGTTTTATAAGGATATTGTATGGATATGACCGTTCACCTATGGTCTAATAATGATCTCACATTATTTAATGATGATTATGGTACATTGATTTTTCTTTTTTATTTTAATATAAGCATAATATTATAGTTGATTCGTTATTCTTTAATCATAATCAATGTTTGAATCGCTTTCTATATCCCTCCTCTTCATATCTCTCCGTCTCTCTCTCTCCATCAATCTATTTCTCTCCCTCCCTTTCCCTCCCCCCCCTTCTCTCTCTCACCCTCCAAGTCTCCTCCTCTCTTTATCTATGTATCTCTCCTCCTTTCTCTTCCGCTTTGTCCCTCCCCTCTACCCTCTTTTTCTCCTACATCTACCGCCTCTTTCTCTCTCTCTCCTTATTGTTAGTCTCACTCTCACTCTCTCTCCCACCTCTCTCTCTCTAACCCCCCCCTCTTGGTCTTCCTCTCCTACCCTATCACACTCTCAAACAATCCATATTTATCCCATTCTATATTTACCTCTTGCATCTAACCCCCGCTCTCTCTCTCCCTTTATCCCCCTCTCTCCCCCGCTCTCCCCACCTTGCCCTCTTTTCATATATCTAACCCCCCTTACCTCTTCTTCCCCCCTTCCTCTCACTCTCTCACTCTCTACCCCCCCTCTTTTTCCCCTCTTTCTCTCACTCTCTGACTCTCAATATCTCCCCCCCTTGACCTAGACTAAGACATAGAGCTAGATATATAGTTATACATTCACCTATAGATTGACATAGACCCCCCATACTCTCACTCTCTCACTCTCTACTCCCCCTAGACATAGACCTAGACCATGACCTATACCATGACATAAATCTAGAGCTAGATTTAGAAAATGACCTAGATATTGACGTAGACCATGACCTATACCATGACATAGAGCTAGATCCAGATTTATATGTTGAACTAGAGCTTGACAATGCTCAAAATAATGAAATCTATCATGACTTGTTGTTTTTCCTCTATTACTCATTATCTTTAACCTACACATAGGTCTTGATTAATCTACTCACATAAAGAAGATTAATTTAGATTTGTGAAATGAAAGCTCGTACCTACTCTGCTTTGATCTGCCAACCTCAAGGAAATTAATATTAGAAAAGAAAACAAATTGCAAAAGAAAAATTGTAAATGAAATGAATGAAAATGGTGTTCTCTTTGCGGCGCATTTTTTTGTCTCCATCCCTTCCCAGAAAATATAGAATATAACCTTAATCATAATATGATCTAATATGACACTCAAAAGGGTGCACTGCAATCTCACATCTTTCTGCCTCAAATGGTCATTTCAACTTGGGTGTACACCAATCTCATTATGTCTGGGCTTCCAAACAATTAATTTCAATCTCACTATCTCTCTACCTCCAAACGGTCCTTTCAATTTGGATGCAATGAAATATCATAATCTTTAAGCCTCCAAACGATCATAATTTCCATTTGAATAGGTTCCTTTCCTCCAAATATCTTGCAACCAAACCCAGAGCTTGACATAGACCATGACCTATACCACCACATAGAGCTAGATCTAGATTTATATGTTGGCCTAGAGCTTGACATAGACCCCCCTAGCTCCATCTAATCCTAGGAATAAATTATACTCAATCCTTAAACCTATCTTCACTTGAGCCCTGAGTGCACTATGCATATACCTTGTGTACAACCCTTGCACGAACATCACCCACATCTTGGTGATCTAACCATTTCTCTATCCTTGAAAACACTTTCAATCCTAACCCCTTTAGGCCTTATTTGTCCCCATACCCCTATACATATTTATTCATAAGGAGGTTTGGTGTATATTAAGTTCTATATATGTTGCATTAAGAGTGCACATGTGATCCTATGACTTGATCGAGTTGGTTGTTTATGCTCAGCAGGAACGTGTGTGCATTCCTAGAATATGCATGTGCTTTAGTGCGTACGCATTCTAGGAATGTGTGTGTATTATTAATGAGAATTGTTTGGTGCCAAGCACACCCCACCTCATCTATCTCATGGCCAACAAAAAATCGTGACAACTTCAGACAAAAAATATGCAGAGATACATTTCTTGTTGGTATTGTGTTATCAGTGGTTGATTTTGCTGAGAAATATGCCCTTCAACCAAAAAATGAGATTCAAGCCAATATTATCACTTAGAGCAGGCCAACATAATGGTACATATCACATACAAGCATGGATAGGATAATAATGAACAAAATAGAGTTATATTGAAAGAGTATCACTTCTACATAAGTGATTATCGGTGGTATGACTTAGCCTACATACAACATTGTTTTCACTTGTTCTACAATCACCTTAAGGAGAAGAACATATTGATGGATAAACATTGGATTTGGTCAAATGGTTGTGCAGGTCAGTTAAAAAATGTTTGTGTATTTCAATGGTTGTGTATGTTTCACAAAAAACTAAAGATACCACACATTTGGAACTATTTTGAGTCCGAGAACGGGAAAGAGGAGCATGATGAAGTAGGTGCATGCATAAAAACACCATTACGTAGGCAAGAAATGAAGTTCACTACTACTTACCTCATTTGAGATGCAAAATCCATTGTTGAATGGTGTTCTTCAGTAATGGGAGAGGGAACAAGAACCCATGAATACCAATCACACAAGAAAGGACATGTACATAAATATTTTTGGGAGGTTGTCAATGTATATCAATCACATTGGTATAAATGTAAAATAATCTAGGGAACTCATGGTTTCCATTCAGTTAGAACATCATACAATGTAATAGTTGAAATATGGATGAGAAAACTCTCTTTCTTTTGTGGTTGATGTAGTAGTAATGAATGGGACGATTGTGAATCGGCAGACGGGGTTGATAGATGGGATCGTGTATCAATCCCCATTGGTAAACATATAATTATGGAATTACCCCAATTGGAGGACCAATCAAGTATTTCAGCAGATTATGATCATGTCTCAGATCTCATACTGAAGGGTTCATTGAATTCTTCCATTAAATTTTGAATAACTAGAATTAATGTGTTATGATTTGGTCATTTAGTGGACTCACATTTAGGCACTCCATTTTTTGCAAGGAACATATATAGTGTGGTTTACCCAAGAGATAATGAATGGGGAAATGACTATTGGATGGCACAATGCTTAGAGGCAAAGTAGACCCTCATGTGATCAATAATAAACTCTAAAGGCATTGAATTTCCGATAGGGTCGATGGTTATTAAAGGAGAATATCTAACACAGGATGAAAGAACATGAAAGAAAGGTGGTTGTATATTTCAATATTATAAACCATGTCAAATTGTATACCACTTTACAAACTTGGTTAATGTTACAAACCTCTGACTAAAAAAAATTCCAAGTAAGAACTCATCAAAGGTATGATACTTATTGCCTTACTCTAAGCACAAGAAGTTAATGGAAACCATCAGTATCAGAAATGATCTTGATGTTCTACTTGAATGACCATCTAGGTATGTAAAACAAATAATTTTGGCTTCATTTTGACTATTGTTAAAATATTTTTAATGTTGTTAAAATACACCTTGACTTAAAATATACCCATGCCATGCCTTGCTTTGCCTTACCTTTCCTTTCCTTCACTTTCCATGCCATGCCTTTCCTTCACTTTTTTTTCCTTTCCTTCACTTTCCATGCCATGCCTTTCCTTCACATGTCTTTCCTTCACATGCCATGCCTTGTCTTTCCTTCACATGTCATGCCTTTCCATGCCTTCACTTTCCATGCCATGCCTTGCCTTCACTTGCCAATCATTTCTTTGCATTTCCTTCACTTTCCATACCTTTCCTTGCCTTGCCATGCCTTTTCTTTCCTTCCCTTCTCTTCATTTTCCATGTCTTTCCTTCACTTGTATTTCCTTCACTAGTCTTTCCTTTTCCATGCCATGCCATGTCATTCCGTAGCATGTCATGCCTTTCCTTCATTTTCCTTTCCATTCACTTTCCTTAACTTACCTTTCCATTCCATAGCATTCATTGCCTTCACTTGTCATTCCTTTCCTTCACTTGTCTTGCCTTTTCCATGCCATTCCATAGTATTCCATGCCTTTCCTTCACTTTCCTTACCATTCATGTCTTTCCTTCACTTGCCTTGCCTTGCCTTTCCTTCACTTGCCTTGCCTTCACTTTCCTTGCCTTCACTTGCCATGCCTTTCCTTCACTTTCCTTATATTTTCCATGCCATGTAATTCCATTCCATAGCATGTCATGCCTTGCCTTCACTTCCCTTGTCATTCATGTCTTTCCTTCACCTTCCTTGCCTTCACTTGCCTTGTCTTTCCTTCACTTGTCTTTCCTTTTCCATGACATGTCATGCTATGCCTTACCTTTACTTACCTTTCCATTCATGCATTTCCTTCACTTGCCTTGCCCTGCCTTCACTTTCCTTTCTTTCACTTGCCTTTCCTTTCCTTCACTTGTCTTGAATTTTCCATGCCAAGCCATGTCATTCCTTGCCTTCACTTTCCTTTCCATTCATGCCTTTCCTTCACTTGTATTTCCTTTTCCATTCCATGCCATGTCATTCCATAGCATCCCATGCCTTACCTTCACTTGCCTTTCCATTCATTTCTTTCCTTCACTAACCTTGCCTCCACTTTTATTTCCTTGCCTTCACTTTCCTTTCCTTCACTTGTCTTACCTTTTCCATGTCATTCCATACCATGCAATTCCTTTCCTTCACTTTCATTTACATTCATTCCTTGTCTTCACTCATCTTGCCTTGCCTTCACTTGCCTTACCTTCACTTATCTTGTCTTTTCCATGTCATTCCATGCCTTACCTTCACTTTCCTTTCCATTCATGCCTTGCCTTCACCTAACTTGCCTTGCCTTTCCTTCACATGCCTTTCCTTCACTTGTCTTGCATTTTCCATGCCATGAATTTCTTTCTCTTACCTTTCCACTCATTCCTTTCCTTCACTTTCCTTTCCTTTCCTTGTCTTCTCTTTCCTTTCCTTCAGTTGCCTTCACTTTCCTTCACTTTCCTTGTCATCACTTTCCTTCACTTTCCTTGTCATCACTTTCCTTTCCTTTCCTTCACTTTCCTTGCTTTGCATTTCCTTTCCTTCAGTTTCCTTACCTTATGGATCCAATGTAATTGATGGTTCACCCATTCGAATCCTAGTTTGATTTTTATCATGAGTTGCAACTCACCTCTTAAAGTCATTCAAGGAAATGTGGCCAATTTGGTATGGGGGAATAAAATACAAACCAAGTGGCATAACGAAGTATCATAAATTCCCACAAGTCTATTTTTCCAAGGCCCACGTGACTACACTACACACAAATTCCCGACACAACTTTCTTGAAAATCAAGCTCCACTTCAGAAATTACACTATGCCTCATTGACCAAAACCCTAGTGTCAGATATACTCCAACAAACAGTTTTTTGGTGGAAGGAATGATAGTGGAGGGCCCACCCTAGTTGAAACCCAATTCTCTATATCCAATGCAACTGACAGTTCACTCATTCGATTCCTGGTTTGATTTTTATCGTGAGTTACAACTCACCTCTACAAGTCATTCAAGGACATGTGGCCAATTTGGTTTTGGGGCATAAAATCCAAACTAAGTGGAATAAAAGAGTTTCGTAAACTCCCACAAGTCTATTTGGCCAAGGCCCATGTGACTACAATACCCAAAAATTCCCAACATAATGTTCTTGAAAATCAACCTCCTCTTCAGAAATTGCACTATGCCTCATTGACCAAAACTCTAGTGTCAGAGATACTCCAACAAACGGGTTTTTTTGTGGACAGAATGATAGTGGAGGGGGCCCCCTAGTCGAAACCTGGTGCTCAGGATCCAATTCAATTGATATTTCTACCATCTGAGTTCTAGTTTGATTTTTATCATGATTTGTAACTCGCTTCTTCAAGCCATTCAAGGACATGTGGTCAATTTGGTCTGGGGTCATAAAATCTAAACCGAGTGACATAAAAAAGTTTTGTAAGCTCCCACAAGTCTATTTGGACAAGGCCCATGCGAATACACTACCCAAAAATTCCCAACACGACGTTCTTAAAAATCTACCTCCTCTTCATAAATTGCACTATGCCTCATTGACAAAAACATTGGAATTCTCATGCAAGTATTTTTATATAAGAAATATGGGATAACAAGTTGTAGAATTGCATTCTTAATGAATCATTTTATTGTAATTTTTACGCATGAATTCTTTGATGGCATGGAAATTGAATGAAAGGAAAGTCATGGCAAGTGAATGCAAGGTATAGAAAGTGAATGCATGGCATTGAAAGACATGGTATGTAAAGACAAGACATGCTAAGTGAAGGCAAGGCATGGCATGGAATGGTATGGAAAGAAATGGAATGGAAAAGGAAAGGAATACCAAGTGAATGCAAGGAAAGGAATAGAATGGCATGGCATGACATGTCAAGGCATGGGATGGCAAGGCATGGTATGGAAAGGCATGGCATGGAAATACAATACATGGCAAGTGAAGGCAAGGAAAGGCATGGCATGGAAAAGAATGGCATGGCATGGAAAAGAATGGAATGGTATGGAAAATCATGGAATGGAAAAGGCAAGGCATGGAATGGCATGACATGGAAAGGCATGGGATGGAAAGGCATTGTATGGAAAGGGATGGTATGGAAAGACAAGACATGGAAATTGAAGGAAAGGCAAGGCATGTCATGACAAGGCATACCATACCATACCATAGCAAGGAAAGGCATACCATACCATACCATGCCAAGGCAAGGCAAGGAATACCATACCAAGGCAAGGCATACGATACCATACCATGCCAAGTAAATTCATACCATACCATAGAATACCATTTCCAATGCATACCATACCATTGCCATTTCCATTTCCAATGCCAATGCATGTGGTACCATACCATACCATTTCCAATGCATACCATACAATGGCAAGGCAATGCATACCATACCATGCCTATGCCAATGCATACCATACCATACCAATGTCAATGCCAAGGCATACCATTTCCATTGGCAATGCATACCATACCATACCAATGTCAATGCCAATGCATACCATACCATACCATACCATGCCAACGTCAATTACAATGCCAATGCATACCATATCATACCATACCAATGCCACTTCATACCATTTCCATTGCCAATGCATACCATACCATTTCCATTGGCATTGACATTGCCAATGCATACCATACCATACCATTTTTAATGCATACCATACAATGGAAAGGAAATGCATACCATTGTATGCATTGGCAATGGCAATGGTATGGTATACATTGGCATTGGAAATGGCAATGGCAATGGTATGGTATGTTATGGTATAGTATTGTATGGTATTGTATGCATTGAAATTAGAAATGGAAATGCATACCATACCATACCATACCATTTCAATTTCCATTTTCAATGCCAATGCATACCAGACCATACCATACCATTTCCAATGCATACCATACCATACCATACCATTTCCATTTCCATTTCCAATACATACCATACCATACCATACTATTGCCAATGCATAACATACCATTTCCATTTCCATTTCCGATGCCAATGCATGTGGGACCATACAAGGCCATTGTCAATGCATACCATTTCTATTGCCAATGCATACCATACCTGTAATATCCCTAGGACGAGCCCCAATTATCTTATGAATTGTAAACGTGTTTTGTAGGTTGGTGATCCAAGCAATTATAAGATGGTAGGCTTATGTGTTAGTAGGCCGAAGATCCTAGGTGTTAAAGGCCAAGAGCATGTTTTGTACATGTAAATATTCATATTATTAATATAAAAAAATTGTTGTGTGTAAACTGACCACAATAAAAGAGAATGGGGGACTAAGCTCCACTAGGTTGGGTAAGGAAGAGGGGGCTGAGAGGTTGGAAAGAGAGGTTAATCCTAAGGGATTAAGTCCAAGAGAATAACAATTTTTTATTATTTCAAAAGATGTTTAGAAGGATATGTTTGTATCCTAAGTTCCTGGGGAAGGACGAGTGACTTCCAAAGGGAAAGGAATGTGCTTCACGAACGACAAGTGTCGGCTCAGGTACATGCAGACTTAAGCGGGAAATTCTTTTTGTTGGGGGACACACAAGCACTCAGGGAGGCACTCACACACATGGAGGAAATCACTCACGGAAAGGGTTTCATGCACAGACATTTTTCGGCTCTCACACTCTCACCATCTTCACTAGGCTAGACCATTTTGCCCCGCTCTCCTCATGATTTCACTCATGCATTGAGAAATCACATAGCCATCCAATTCCTCCATTACTAAACCCATGGCCATTGTGTGCCTCTGTAATTTACTAAGCCGTCCCTTTCCTTACTCGACTTAGCTATTGTGGTTTGAAGAGGCAGGTTTCTAATCCCGTGGTTGAAGAGGTAGGTTGTCAGGCCTATGAGAAACTCTCTCTCTAGGTGAGAGAGGTTGTTGTGGGTTGAAGAAGCAGGTTGTTAAGCCTGTGAGAAACACTCTCCAGGTGAGAGAGTGTGCTGAGGAAGTGAGATCTCTTGGAGGGAGTCCTGTAGATGCTATAGAGCTCTAAGAATTTTGGTCTGGCCTGTTGCTGAGGCCCAAGGTAAGGGAGGTGGAGCAGTCGATGGAATTTGTGACAGTGAAGGTGTATACTCATGGGGTGGGACAAGCATGTGTAGAATGAGATTTTGTGAGCAGTGGGCATAAGTGTCTCCTGGGAGAGAATCCTTCCTCTGAAACTGTGTGAGTTTACTATTGACTTTTCCTAGCCTAGGAATCTCTTACCCAGTGGATTTTAGTCCCATATCGGGGGTGACCCACTGCTGAGAGTGATGAGAAGTGTGGTCTAAGACTGGGAGGTTCATGGAAGGTCTACACACAGTTGGTGGTTTTACTCCAGTTAAAAGATAAGTATCATTTTCATGCTTAATTATGTATGTTATGCATGTCTGTGATTCTTGAAATGTTATCATGTGTTTTGTTGCATGTAGGAATTACTGCCAATTCCATTTGATTTTGTATGGTAGAAGTAACTCTATGTTATTTGTTTTAAATTCATTAGAAATTCATGTTATATATATATATATATATATATATATATATATATATATATATATATATATATATATATATATATATATATATATATATATATATATATATGTGTGTGTTCCTCTGTGGCATTGCCCGACCTGTTGGTGGTTGGGGACGTTACAAATTGGTATTAGAGATATTTGAGCTAAGTGAAGTATCTGAGTAGTGGTGTTTCCTAGCCTGTTGATGGTTGGGGACGTTACAAATTGGTATCAGAGACATGGTTTCAACATTGAGCCTGGATGGGCCATGTTAGTTAAATTTGAAGAAAAAGTTTTAGAAAATAATTGTTGTCGAAATGAACAAAATTCAAGTTCAGAGCCCATGGTTCCTACCTGGAACCTGGAGGGGCCATGAACGTGAAATTTGGAGTAGGAAGTCCAGATAATTTTGATTTACAGAATGCTAGAAGGGCATTGAAAGAACACTTGGACTTTGTTCGGAACACAGGAGGTGTAATAAGTTTAAGAAATGGCCACAGAGAAAGAAATCACGACATTTGTGGTCTTGGGGCCATAGGATCTATTCGGGAGAAGGGGAATCCTTCATGACCATCAGATATGGAGAAATTACAGGAGGATTAACCTAGAATCCCTTTGGACTTTGTGACTTTGGTGAAGTTAGGTGAAAAAATAAGAGAAGGGTCGAAGCCCGAAGCTCCGAAGTCTCAGAGGAGATCTACACGGTAGATATAGGGAGAATCCTTATCGTTGGATGAATCCAAGTTAAAAAGGGGAAAACACAGTGGTGAAGGGAGAAATCCCCTAAAGATTTGAATTCTAGAGTTAAACCAGACCGTCCATCAAGAGGGACATGTGTCAGCAGATTGTCTTGTTTTGGATTTCGGCGTTCGGGAGAATTAGTGCATGCAGAGGCGAGAACTCTCGAATCTCAAAGCTCTGAAGCCCTGAAGAGTCGAAGTAGTGAGTCATGATAAAGTCACTTGGAGGTGACGTGGATCTCTCCTATGCCTACCATGTGCCCCCACTTGGAATGTTGACATTTGTACTATGTGGACCCGGAGGGTAAAGAAGTCCGAAAATTTGAAATTCGGGAGACTGGAAGGAAGCAGGCATAAAAAAATTTGAAGCCCAAAATTCTATAGTAACATGGCATGATGATGTCATCATGAATGATGTGTACCCATGGGATGTGTGTCATGTGTCAGTGGGTTTAAGACCTGCCAAAGATTGAAATTTCATTTGGAACGTGACATGCATCACCTGTTTGAGTGGGCCACATGTCTGTTTCTAATGTTTCTCCACGGGGACCTCCTCTCGAGTATGGGTGGTGGGGCCCTGATGGTCACAGTGGTGTGTGGCACAAGTTTTGAAATCCGGAGACTTGAAACTTTGGAAGAATGTTTCATAAGGGAACAAAAGGAACAACTTTCAAAAGTTTCATAACGTCGAAGTGACGAGACGTAATGACGTCACCAAAGGTGACATGGAAGTGTTTGGAGATTAACGGTTCAAGGTATTGGGGCTGTGCAAATGTGAAATATTCCAAAGTCCCAAAGCTCCGAAGCTCCGAAGTCCCGAAGCTCAAATGCCTGAAGTTCCACAGTGGGTGTCAGCCATTGGATGTTGGGTAGTTGTGGACTATTGATCCACCCTACTTCGTGAGTTTGTTAATCTAGAAATTTGAGAGATTTCTTGTGATGTGATTTGAAAACTTCTGAAGCCAGAGGCCCGAAGTCCTGAGTAAGTGCCTATTGATCTAGCGCTTGGCTATAGCCCATGGTCACATGGGTTGGGGACTAAGAGAAAGGGGCTAGTGCTCGAATTTTTTTTTTTATTGCAGAACAAAGAAAATCTCAAAGAGAAAAGATCTGCGGGGATTCTTGATTGCTCAAGAACCGTAGAATGAAATCTAAACATTTTCTTGAATCAGATTGGTTTATGAATATTGTGGAATTTGTTAAGGACTGATGGCCTGACAAATTTCGGTTGACTACACATTGTGTTTGCAGAGTTAACGATTGTCAGAACCGAACCGAATTGTTGCTTAGTGCAGAGAAATGGAGGAGGCACAGAATGCTTTTAGTTCAAAGAATGAAGCTAGAGGAATGGATGTCCATTTGCGAGTTGAAGGATCAAACTCCAATGGGCATGGAAAAGATATAGATAAGGAAGGATACATGATGAAAATCATTGAAATATTGCAGAAAGATGTCCAGACTCACTGAGAAGATAACAAAAATATCATGAAATCCAGGGAACAATGGGGAGAATTCAACATAAAGTTGATACAAAGCCTGGAAAGGATAAAAAAGAAATTGGATAAGGAGAGTGACTCCAGTAAAGAAGAAATTCACAGGTCCCCTAATGAGAAGAGGAAATAAAGGAGTGTTGGAAGACACCATCATCACTCCCAAGGGAAATCCAAGAGGAGGGAACACAGTAGTTCAAGCCCATATCCTACTAGAAAGCACAAAAGATATGGAGCGGATGAACTGAAGGGTGAAATGAACAAGATTAATCCTCCTAAATTTGATGGAGAGCACATGAAGGAGGAAGATATTGAGACATGGTTTCATGGCATGAGGAAATATTTCCAACTGCAGAATTATTCCTCTCATGCAAAAGGAAGAACTGCAATGTATCAACTGAAAGGAAAGGCATCCATGTGGTGGGATCAACTTGTGCAGGTGCAGCACATTAAAGAGAAAAATTTTACTTGGAAGGAATTCAAGAAGAATTTCAAAAAGAAATACTTGACTAAGAGATACTATGACAGAAAGATGAAAGAGTTCTTTGAACTCAAGCTGGGTAACATGACCATTGATGAATATGAACCAAGGTTTTTGGAATTGTTGAAGTATGTCCCTTTCATCAAAGATGAGACTGTCAAAATTCAAACGTATCTTAGTGGAATACCATCTTCCATCAGTGACAAGATCCAGTATGATGATCCTAAAACTATGGAAGAAACTATAAGGAGAGAAAAATGCTTATATGAGCAACAAAGAGAAAATCCCACTTTCCGGAAGGCTTGGGAAGACAAGAAGAAATTCAAGATGGATCAGAGGAAGAAGGGAACTAAGCCATCCTTTTTCATAAATAGACCTCAAGGAAAGCTAGCTTTTAGAGAGCCTAGGAAGGATAAAGTAGGTGGGAAAATGCCAAGCCAACCACATATGGAATGTTGGGGTTGTAAAGGAAATCATAGGTACAGAGATTGTTCCCAAAGAAATGACAAAGTGAGAGTTGTCCACAATGTTCAATAGGAAAAAACAGTGGAGGAAATGGGAAGAAGTGTACCAAGGATCTACGCATCCCTAGACAACAAGAAAGAAGAATATCAGTCACATATGATTGAAGTGGAAGGTATGATCAACAACCGAACCATCACTATTTTAATTGATTCAGGAGCTAGTCATAGTTATATAGATCCTAGAATGGTGGAATTTTTGCATTTTCCAAGACGCAAGAATGGAAAATATTGGTTAGTGCAGTTGGCTACAGAAGCCAAGAGATAGGTTGTTGATTTGGTTAAGTCTTGTCCGGTGGACATGAATGGACTGAGCACAAGGGATGAATTGAACATATTACCTTTAGGTTCCTATGACTTTCTAATTGGGATGGATTGGTTGGACCAACACCATGCCATATTATACTATCATAACAAGGAATTCACATTCCTAGATGAGGAAGGAAACCCAAGGAAAGTGCAGAGAATCTCAAGGGCATTTACTTTCAGAGAAATCTAGACAACACAATTGAATAAGTGTTACACGAAGGGCTACCAAATATTTGCAGCTCATATGGATGAAGCACCTAAGGATAATGTGTCAAATATTGAAGACCATGCAACATTAAAAGATTTTGAAGATGTATTCCGGGAGGTGCCTGGACTACCCCCGAAGAGAGATATTGATTTCTCTATAAACTTGATGCTTGGGGAAACTCCAATGACAAAAACCCATTACAAAATGAGTACACCTGAGTTGAAATAACTACAATTGCATCTTGAAGAACTTCTGAATAAGGGGTATATATGCCCAAGTGTGTCACCTTGGGGTGCCTTGGTCTTGTTTGTGAAAAATAAAGATGGGACATTGAGATTGTGCATCGATTTCAGACAGTTGAACAAAGTGACTATTAAGAACAAGTATCCTTTGCCAAGGATCGATGATTTCTTTGATCAATTGAAGGATGCCAAGATATTTTCAAAAATAGATCTCAGGTCAGGGTACCACCAGGTAAGGATAAAGGATGAAGACATCAACAAGACCACCTTCATAACAAGGTATGGTCATTATGAATTCACATCGGTACCATTTGGGTTATCAAATGCACCTGATGTTTTCACGTCCCTAATGAATGGTGTATTCAGAGAATATCCAGACAAGTTTGTCATAGTCTTTTTGGATGACATCCTGGTGTATTCCAAGTCGAAGGAAGAGCATGAACATCATCTGAGGATGGTGTTGCAAGTGCTAAGAGAGCAGCAACTATATGCCAAATTGAGAAAGTGTCCATTCTATCGAAAGCAGATCCATTATTTGGGGCATATTGTTTCAAAAGATGGGATAACCGTGGATCCTGAGAAGATAGAAGCCATCAGAGAATGATCAGCACCGAAGAATGTGACAAAAGTCAGATCCTTTATGGGTCTAGATGGCTATTATAGAAGGTTCATTGCAGGGTTCTCAAGGATATCTCACCCCATCACTTCCTTGCAAAGGAAGGAGAAGAAATTTCAATGGATAGAAGAATGTGAGAGAAGCTTCCAACAATTGAAGCAGTTGTTAACCAGTGCTCAAATCCTGAGGATTGCAGATCCAAATGAAGATTTTTTAGTGTGTACAGATGCATGCAAAGAAGGATTGAGAGGAGTCCTCAACCAGAATGGGTTTGTAATATGTTATGAGTCCAGAAAATTGAAAGAACATGAAAATAACTATGCAACTCATGATTTGGAGTTGGCAGCCATTGTATACGCTCTAAAGAAATGGAGACATTACCTGATGGGAAAGAGGTTTGAACTAAGGATAGACCATAACTGTACGAAGTATTTGTTTGATCATCCCACCTTAAATGATAGGCAGAGTAGATGGTTGGAATTCATTTGTGAGTATGACTTTGATATCAGGCATATCAAAGGAAAGGAGAACAAAGTGGTTGATGCACTCAATAGAAGAGTGCATGAACTACTTGCTATGGCCATTAGCATGTATCAAACTAATATTAAAGGAAGAATTTCAGAAGATGCAAATGCATATTTGTAGTACATGGAATTGGTGACAAAGCTACAACAAGGTAAGATGCTATAGAAAGTGGAAGATTATAAATTGGAAGCTGATGGAACACTCCTATACAAAAACAAAATTTATGTACCTAATTTCTAGGAATTGAGAATAATGATCTTGAAAGAAATGCATAATGTGCCTTATGCTGGGCACCCTGGATATCAGAAAACAGTGGTATTAGTCAAAATCCATTACTTTTGGCCAGGTATGAAGAAGTAAATTGCAGAATACATCGCCAGATGTATGGAGTGTCAGAATGTTAAGGATGAGCATAGGCACCCAGCTGGGTTGCTACAACCATTGCCCATTCTTGAGTGGAAGTGGGAAGTGGTGACAATAGATTTCATCATAGGATTACCCAAAACAAATAAGCAACATGATTCCATCATGGTGGTGGTAGATAATCTTACGAAATCTGCCCATTTTATTCCATTGAAGACCACTCACAAGGAGTCTAATGTTGTCGATATCTATATAAGGGAAGTAGCATGATTGCATGGTATTCCCAAGACAATTGTGTCTGACAGAGACCTGAAAATTACCTCAAAGTTCTGGCAGAGGTTATTCAAAGGATTTAGAACAAATCTGAACTTTAGCACTGCTTATCATCCTAAGTCTGATGGGTAGACAGAGAGGGTGAAACAAGTGATAGAAGATATGCTAAGGATGTATGTGATGGACATACCATCTAAATGGGAAGACTACCTACACTTGGTAGAATTTTCCTACAACAATGGGTATCAAGCATCACTGAAGATGAGCCCATTTGAAGCACTTTATGCCAGAAATTGCAACACGCCAATAAGCTGGGACAACCCAGCTGATAGGGTAGTGGTTGGGCCAAAGTTGCTTAAGGAAATGGAAGAGAAAATGTTGAAGATTAAACATAATTTGAAGGCTGCCTAAGATAGAAATAAAAGTTATTATGATAAGAACAGGACCCATGGGGAGTTTAAAGTGAGTGATCATGTTTTCTTGAAAGTGAAAGCCAACAAAAGTTCCTTGAAGCTGGGAAACGGTTCCAAGTTGGCAGCCAATTATTGTGGACCATTTGAAATCCTAGAAAGGATTGGATTAGTTGCATATATGCTCACATTGCCTGCATCCTTGACTATACATAATTTGTTTCATGTTTCATTGCTTAAGAAATATATACCTGATGTTAATCATGTTATTTATTGGAATGTGATTCAGGTGGAGCAAGAAGGCGTCTTGCAAGTCCATCTGGTGCACATATTGGACTGGAAGAGAAAATGGCTCTAGAATCAATCCATAGGGCTTGTAAAGGTCTAGTGGACCTAGTACGATCTTGAGGACGTGACATGGGAGACAGAGGATGCTATGCAGGCTGAATACCTGCATCTTTTTCAAGATTTTGAAAATCTTGTTGATGTTGTGTAAATAAGTTGCACTGAGGACAATGCAAAAATAAGGGGAGGGGATTGTAATATCCCTAGGATGAGCCCCAATTTTATTATGAATTGTAAACGTGTTTTGTAGGATGGTGAGGCGAGAAATTATAAGTTGATAGGATTATGTGTTAGTAGGCTGGAGATCCTAGGTGTTAAAGGCCTGGAGCTTGTTTTGTACATGTAAATATTCATATTATTAATATAAAAACATCATTGCGTGTAGACTGACCACGATAAAAGAGAATGGGGGACTAAGCTCCACTAAAATGGGTAAGGGAGAGGGGGTTGAGAGGTTGGAAAGAGGGGTTAAGCCTAAGGGCTTAAGTCCAAGAAAATAATAATTTATTATTATTCCAAAAGCTATTTAGAAGGATATGTTTTTATCCTAAGTTCTAGGGGAAGGATGGGTGACTTCCCAAGGGAAAGGAACGTGCTTCATGAGCAATAGGTGTAGGCTGAGGCATAGGTAGACTTAAGGGGGGGATTCTTGTTGTTGGGGGACACACAGGCACTCAGGGAGGCACTCATGCATAGGGAGGAACTCACTCACAAAAAGGGGTTCACACAGACAGTTTTTGGATCTCACGCTCTCATCATATTCGTTAGGCTAGACCAGTCTACCCCATATCTCCTCATGATTTCACTCATGCACTGATCAATCACACAACCATCCAATTATTCCATTGTTGAACCCGTGGCCATTGTGCACATCTGTAATTTACTAAGTTGTCCCTTTCCTTACCTGAATTAGCTATTGTGGTTTGAAGAGGCAGGTTTCTAAGCCTGTGGTTGAAGAGGTAGGTTGTCATGCCTGTGAGTAACTCTCTCTCTAGGTGAGAGAGGATTTTGTGGGTTGAAGAAGCAGGTTGTCAGTCCTGTGAGCAACTCTCTCCAGGTGAGAGAGTGTGTTGAGGAAGTGAGTTCTCCTGGAGGGAGTCTCGTCGCTGCTACAGATCTCTAATAATTCTAGTTTGTCCTGTTGTTGAAGCCCAAGGTAAGGGAGGTGGAGCAGCCGATGGAATGTGTGACAATGAAGGTGTATACTCCTGGGTTGGGACATGCATGTCGGGAATGAGAGTATGTGAGCAGTGGTCATAAGTGGCTCCTGGGAGAGAATCCTTCCTCTTAAACTGTGTGACTTTCCTATTGACCTTTCCTAGCCTAGGAGTCCCTTATCTGGTGGAGTTTAGTCCCATCTCAGGGGTCACCCACTGCTAAGAGTGATGAGCAGTGTGGTCTAAGGCTAGGAGGTTCATGGAATGTCTACATGCAGTTGGTGGTTTTACTCCAGTTAAAAGATAAGTATCATTTGCGTTCTTAATTATGTATGTTATGCATGTCTGTGATTCTTGAAATGTTATCATGTGTTTCGTTGCATGTAGGAATTACTGTCTATTCCATTTGAGTCTGTATGGTAGAAGTAACTATGTATTATTTGTTTTAAATTCGTTAGAAATTCATGCTATATATGTGTGTGTGTGTGTGTGTGTGTGTGTGTGTGTGTGTGTGTGTATGTTACTCTATGGCATTGCCCGGCCTGTTGGTGGCTAGGGACGTTACAAATTGGTATCAGATCTAGTTGAGCTAAATGAAGTGTCCAATTAGTGGCATTTCTTGACCTGTTGGTGGCTAGGGACGTCACAAATTGGTATCAGAGCTTGTTGAGCTAAGTGAAGTGTATGACTAGTGGCGTTGCCTGGCTTGTTGGTGGTTGGGGACGTTACAATACCATACCATTTCCAATGCATACCATACCATACCATACCATATCATTTCCAATGCTTACCATACAATGGAAAGGAAATGCATACCTTTGTATGCATTGGCAATGGTATGGTATGGTATGGTATCATATGTATTGGAAATGAAAATGGTATTGTATGGTATGATATGGTATAACATGCATTGGCATTGCAAATGGCAATGGAAATGGTATTTTATGGTATGGTATGCATTGGCATTGGCAATGGAAATGCATACCATACCATACCATACCATTTCCATTTCCATTGCCAATGTCAATGCATATTGATGCAGACCCCCTATCCCTCCACAGGGCTACATGACCTCCCGGTCAGGATCTTCTAGTTCGGGAGCCGAAATGGCTCTTCTGGTTCCAACCGGAACCCTTCAAAATGAACACACAGGTCCACTCCATGACTACTCAGTTGGCTTTTTCCAAGCACCAAGCCTGAGCTCCCACCATGCAAGACCAAGGGTTGTGACCATGCCCTTATCCTTCCTGCCTTTCGCTATTTCGCGATCTCACAACTCAGAGGGTTGCAACACAAGAACTCCGCCCTCCCAACTCATGATAATAGAATTCACGAAATGGCCCGACCTCACTATTTTGCAATTCGGGGTTCTGGAAGTCAAGCCCTCTATCCTTCCAACTTGTGAAACCTGAGATCACGATGTGGATCAACAGTCTAGATCCGCCTATAGTCGACAGTCTAGATAAAATAGTGATTTCACGATTCAGAGGTTTGAAAACCAAGACCTCCATCCTTCTAGCTCACAAGACCCAAGATCGCGATGTGGACCAACGGTCCAGATCCGCCTGTGCTTTGACGGCTCAGATCAAATCGCCATCTCATGACTCAGAGGTTTGAAAAATAAGGGACTCTACTTTCCAGTTTGCGAAACGGACAACCCTCGTTATCTCGCGATATCGCGACTCGAGATTTTGAAGCACCACGAACACTACCTCCCCACTCGCGATGTCCGAGTTTTTGAAATGGATAGCCCTCGCTATCTCGTGATATCGCAACTCAGGATCTTGAAAGACAAGGGCTCTATCATTCTGGGTGGTGATACCCGAGTTCACGACCTGAACCAAGAGTCCGGATCTATCCAAGATCGATGGTCGTTGTTCCTCCTAAGCTTTTACTCGACTCCGACTTAGAAGATTTTCTAAGTCTGTGAAGACTCAATCTTCGCTCCTTCCAGGCAATGAGTTCCTGGTCTCGACAACACCTTCTGAAGTGTTATCCCTCCTGAGCTTTATCTAGTTCAGAATTCGATCTCCCGCACACTCCTTGCGTCTGAGGGATTTTGATAACTCAAGTTCACGGCATTTTCTCTCTGGCTCAATGCACACCTTGCAGAGCTCCCAGTGAAGAAAAAAAAAAAATCCCACAGTGTTCCTTCCTAGCTCGATGCACACCTTGCAGAGATCTAAATGAAGAGAAACAATTAAAACTACCAAAATCTCACAGTTCCATTCATTTGTTTGTAAAACAGAAGATAGCAGGAAATTACACACAGTCCAAGCACAACATATTTGGATCAATTTTCCATTTTTTTCTATTCATAAGTGCCCATTGGCTACTAAATGCATACAAAATACATTAGCTCCAAAAACTGAGATTTTCTGCTCACTTGCAATTCTCTTACAAATGACTTGTCTGTATTACAGCTCTCCCCTCTCTTTTTTTTTTCACTGGGTGTGTAAACTTCTACATAACTCAAAAATGCTTCTAGGGTTTCCACTGGCTACTTTCCTACTCTAAAATACATCCTACACTATCTAAGTCTAGTCGCATTCCAGAGCCGAAGTGGAAACTCCTACTCTGTTTTCAATTTCAAAAACTTGCTTCACAGGGTAAAATTCGGCACCAGTTCAAGCATTCACCAAAAAGTGAATTCTGGCGCTGAGTGGAGGTGGATCCTGAAATCCATTTTAGTCACCCACATCGAAGTTCTAGAGGAACTCAAATGTGTTGAATATTCCCGCCTCTATGCGCTTGACACGATGCTCCTGCATCATACTCCCCTTGACAAAAATTTATGGACTCCTGTCCATGAGCTCCTCTACTGATTTTCCCTGCTTCTAGATATCAGCTTCATTTTCCCAACTGGAATATTTTATTGGGTTCTCCTTACATTTGACCATATACTCAAAATAAGTCTTCCTCCTAGTCTTCTTGCCAATCCTCTGATCAACAATTTTCTCCATCTGCGGCTTTTCTGCTATAGGCATCTGTTTCTCCCACTGAATCTTTCCTTGATCTTCTGACCCTTATGTGTCGTCTTTCCTGTAAGGGTACAGGTCTGAGACATTGAATATGGGTGAAATGCCCACACCATCTGGCAGTTCAATCTCATAGGCATTTGCATCAAATTTTCTCAAGATCTTACAGGGTCCTATCTTCTTCATCTTCAATTTGTTATATGTTCCCCTAGGGAACCTTTCCTTCCTGAGATGTGCTAAAATATGATCTCCCACTTCAAATTGAAGTTCCATACAATGTTGATCAACTCTGTGCTTGTATTTCTGATTAGAACTCCGTAATTGTTCTTTGACCCGACTATGGAGTCTTTGCATTTCAGCAGCAAAATCCTCTGCTCTAGCACTTCTGATCTCTCCCTGTTCCAAGTCCCTTAACTCAGACACTCCCTTGGGATGCATTCCATAGAGTATTTGGAATGGTCCTCCCAGTGCTCCTATTTGATGAGTCATTGTATACAAATTATGCTTGTGGCAGAATCTGATCCCACTGGTTATGATGTTTAGTAACTAGACTTCTCAATAAGTTCCCCAGACTTCTATTTACCACCTCAGTCTGCCCATTTGTATGAGGGTGATAAGATAAGCTGAATGAAAAATTTATCCCCATCTTCTTCCACAACATCCTCCAAAAGTGCCCAACAATTTTTGTGTCTCTGTCTGAGACAATGCTCTTGGGTAGACCGTGAAGTCTTACAACTTCTCTGAAAAACAGATTTGCAACATGTGTTGCATCACTGGTCTTCTAGCATGGGATGAAATGTGCCATCTTTGAGAACCTATCTACCACCACAAATATGGAATCGAATCCCCTTTGCGTTCTTAGCAATCTCAACACAAAATCCATGCTTATTGCATCCCAAGGCCTCTCTGGTATTGGAAATGGTTGATACAATCCAGTGTTCTATCTTTTCCCCTTTGCATGTTGGCAGATTATACATCTATTCACAAACTTTATCACCTCTTTTCTCATACCTGGCCAATAGTATGAACTGCTCAACTGTGCAAATGTGTTATCATGGCTGAAATGTCCAGCCAATCCTCCACTATGCTTCTCCTTCAGAAGATTGTCCCTTATTGAGCATCTTGGTATGCACAATTGATTTCCTTTGAACAACATTCCTTCCTGAACCATATACTCTGTCCACTGACTTCTATCTCTCAATACAGGGCTTGTACATGCTTCGTAGGCCTCCTTGAAATCTGCATCATCACAATACATGTCCTTAAGGTGTTCAAACCCCAAGGTCTCCACTTGGAATTCTTGCAGAATTAAACATCTCCTGCTTAATGCATCATCAACCTTGTTAGCATTCCCAACAATATGTTTTATGACAAAAGTAAAATTTTGCATAAATTCAACCCATTTTGCATGCCTCTGATTCAGTTTTTCTTGTCGGGTTATGAATTGTAAATCTTGGTTATCGTTGTACAAGAAAAACTCTTGCGGGACAAGATAATGTCTCCATTTCTTCAATGCCTGAATTATGACATAGAACTATTTTTCATATGTGGATTACTTCCTCTTAGTCTCATTCAACTTCTCACTGAAATAGGTAATAGGTTGATTGTCTTGACTCAGAACTGCTCCCATTGCAACTCCACTTGCGTCACATCTCCCCTGAAATGTCTTCCCAAAATTTGGCAAGACTAGAATTGGTCATTCTGTTATATTCTCCTTCAGTATATTGAAGCTCCTTCCGGCCTCCTCTATCCATTTAAAAGACTTGTGTCACTTCTTCACTGTATCCATCACGGGTGCAAAAATCCCACTGAAGTCTCTAATGAACTTTCTATAAAATCTTGCTAAACCATGAAAGCTCCTTACCTCGAACATGCTCCTTGGTGACAACCATTCTCTGATTGCTTTCACCTTCTCTAGATCCATGTTCAGTCCATTCAAAGAGATCACAAAACCTAAATAGATGAGTTCGGACTTCATAAAAGAGGACTTCTTCAAATTGATCAACAGCTTCTCCTGTTGTAGCCTCCTCATTACTAGCGTTAGGTGCCTCAAATTCTCCTCTTTAGTCCTGCTAAAGACCAGTATATTGTCCAGATATACAACCATGAACTTGCCAATGAAATCTTTCAGAATTTTGTTCATCAACCTCATAAAAGTGCTCAGGGCATTTGTTAAGCCAAATGGCATAACCAACCACTCATACAGGCCTTCGTTCATCTTGAAAGCTGTTTTCCATTCATCACCTTCTCTCATCCTGATTTGGTGATATCCACTTTTTAGATCTATCTTAGAAAAGAAATTTGCTCCACTTAAACAATCCATTAAATCATCCATTCTTGGTAAAGGGAATCTGTACCTGATGGTGATCTTGTTGATGGCTCTCGAGTCTGTGCACATTCTCCATCCTCCATCTTTTTTTGGGCTTAATACAATTGGTACTATGCATGGGCTCAAACTTTCTCTGACTAAACCCTTATCCAGCAATTCTTGGACTTGGTTCTTCACCTCCTCATTTTCTTGAGGTGTTAATATGTACACTGCCTTGTTTGGCAGGCTTTCTCCTGGTATCAAGTTGATATGATGACTGATACTTCTGATGGGTGGAAATGAATTTGGCAGCTCATCTACCACTATATCAGCAAAATTATCCAGCAGCGCATGAACTTCTTCAGGCAAATGATCCATTGATGTACTCGTAAGGATGACTTTGGGATTCCTCACCACAACGAACTACATCTCCTGTTCTTCATTGGCTTCCTTTAAGATTTCCTTCCCACTCATGAGAAGTATGCTTGTGTTGGTTTCCTCTTTCTCTCTCTTCTCCTCCATTGGCAGTAACATATGCATCCTACCATTCTTCTCCAACGTGTATGCATTCTTCCTTCCATCATGAATGACATTTTTGTCAAACTTCCATGGTCTTCCCAACAAAATGTGGCATATGTCCATGGGAATTACATCACATAGGATTTCATCCTTATATCCTCCTATTTTAATTTCAACCAGACATTATTTAGCAATTGTTACCTGGTGTCCTTTTTGCAACCATGAGACTTTGTATGGCCTTATATGTGTAGTTGTCTTCAGCTCCAATTTCTCCACCATCTCTATGGATACTAGGTTGTTAGTACTCCCACTGTCAATGATCACCTTGCATACTTTGTCCTTAGTCTTGCAAGCTGTCCTGAAGAGATTATTTCTCTACGCTGGCTTCTCAATTTCATCCTCTGGTTTCAAGAGAACTTTTCTTAACATCAGGGATGCTCCATCCTCTGCCCCTTCTACCTCAACATCTCTTCATTGTGCTTCTGAAATGTGAGCTTCTCCTCCTTCCTTCTTCTTCTCAGGACATTCCCAAGACATGTGCCCTATATTTCCACAGTTATAGCACCTTACTCCTCCTCTGCCTCTTCCTCTAGAAGAGTTTCTTCCACCATTCTGTCTTCCTCGTGAACTTCCTCGTCATTTCGAGTGATTGTGTGGTTTCTTAGCCTCATCCTTAGACTGATGTGCTCCATCACGGTTAAATCCCTTACCTTTTCTTGGGATCGAGCCTTTACCTCTTCCTCATTGGTTTTGTTTTCTAGCCAGCTTCTCCTCTGCCTTCAGCGCAAACTGATAAGAATCTTCCATAGTCCTAACTGACATCATGCTCAGCTCGTCCTTAACTTCATATCTCAAGACATTTACATATCTGGCAACTTTTTCTTCGTCTCTCTCCCTTTGTCCAGTTCTGATGTTCAGCCTATAGAACTCCTCGATGTACTCCTTGACTGTCATTCCTTTCTGTCTCAGGTTCTATAGCTTCCTGAACAGATAGACCTGGTATTCCTTAGGTATGAACTTAGCCTTCAGCTTGGCTACCATCCTATCCCAACTCTTTATCCTTTGTTTTCCTTTACTTTTCCTCTCAGCCTGCAATTCATCCCACCATAGTGTTGCATGCCCTTTTAGCCTGGTGACTGCCTGCTTCACCTTCTTTTCCTCATCGACATCTTCATAGTCGAAGTGTTTGTCCATGGACCTTATCCAGTCCAATAGTTATTTAGCATCTAGATTTCCCTCATACATGGGGACCTCTATCTTAGCTTTGCCTCCCAATCTGGCAACTTCTCTCAACAAACGTTCTTCTACAACATCCTCTCCTACAGCTTCTTCAACCTCAGCCTCTTCACTTTCCACATCACTGACATCCCCAACGTCAGGTGCTCTTCTCTGTGCTACTTCCATTGCTTCCATTCAGGCACAAAACTCTCGCATCTCCCTTTCTACAACACGGTTGGCTAAATGCGGCTCTCGTCTTCTTGCGACATTATGTTGACTTCTTGTCACACACAGAGTACAGCTCTGAGTTCTCTATCTCCTTCTTTTCCCTCCTTCGCCTGAAATCTATAGACAAAAAATGCACTTTGATACCACCTGATGCAGACCCCCTATCCCTCCTCATGGTTGTGCGACCTCCCAGTCAGGATCTTCTAGTTCGGGAGCCAAAATGGCTCTTCTGGTTCCAACCAGAACCCTTCGAAATGAACACATAGGTCAACTCCACGAATGCTCGGTTGGCTTTTTCCAAGTGCCAAGCGTGAGCTCCCACCGTGCAAGACCAAGGGCTGTGACCGCGCCCTTATCCTTCCTGCCTTTCACTATTTCCCGATATCGCAACTTCGAGGGTTGCAGTGCAAGAAATCCACCCTCCCAACTCACGATAATCGAATTCGTGAAATGTCTCGACCTCGCTATTTTGCAGTTTGGGGTTCTAGAAGTCAAGCCCTCTGTCCTTCAAACTTGCGAGACCCGAGATCACGATGTGGATCAACTGTCTAGATCCACTTATAGTCGATGGTCTAGATCAAATAGAAATTTCACAATTCAGAGGTTTGAAAACCAAGACCTCCATCCTTCCAGCTCGTGAGACCCAAGATCGTGATGTGGACCAACGGTCCAGATCCACTTGTGCTTCAACAATTCAAATCAAATCGCCATCTCGTGACTCGGAGGTTTGAAAAATAAGGGACTCCGCTTTCCGGTTCGTGATATCCGAGTTCACGAAACAGACAGCCCTTGTTATCTCACGATCTCGCGACTCGAGATTTTGAAGCACCACGAACACTACCTCCCCACTCGTGATGTCTGAGTTCATGAAATGGGCAACCCTTGCTCTATCGCTCTGGGCGGTGATACCTGAGTTTGCGACCTGAACTAACGGTCCGGATCTATCCGAGATCGATGGTCGTTGTTCCTCCTAAGCTTTTACTCAACTCCGACTTAGAATATTTTCTAATTCTACGAAGACTCAATCTTCGCTCCTTCCAGGGAATGATTTCCTAGTCTCGACAACACCTTCCAAAGTGTTATCCCTCCTGAGCTTTATCTAGTTCAGACTTCGATCTCCTGCGCACTCCTTGCGTCTGAGGGATTTCAATAACTCAGGTTCACAGTGTTTTCTCTTTGGCTCAATGCACACCTTGCAGAGATCCTAGTGAAGAAAAAAAAGACAATCCCACAGTGTTCCTTCCTAGCTCGATGCACACCTTGCAGAGCTCTACATGAAGAGAAACAATTGAACTGCCAAAATCTCACAGTTCCATTCACTTGTTTGTAAAACAGAAAATAACAGGAAATTACACACAGTCCAAGAACAACATATTTGGATCAATTTTCCATTATGTTCTATTCATAAGTGCCCACTGGCTACTAAATGCATACAAAATACATTAGCTCCAAAAACTGAGATTTTCTTCTCACTCGCAATTCTCTTACAGATGACTTATTTGTATTATAGCTCTGCCCTCTTCTTTTTTTTCACTGGGTGTGTAAACTTCTACATAACTCAAAAATGCTTTTAGGGTTTCCACTGGCTACTTGCCTACTCTGAAATTCATCCTACATTATCTAAGTCCAGTCACATTCCAAAGCCGAAGTGGAAACTCCTACTCTGTTTTCAATTTCAAAAACTTGCTTCACGGGGTAAAATTCGACACCGGTTCAAGCGTGCCCCAAAAAGTGAATTCTGGTACTAAGTGGAGGCAGATCCCGAAATCTGTTGTAGTCACCCACATCGAAGTTATGGAGGAACTCGCACGTGTTGAATGTTCCCGCCTCTATGCGCTTGACACGATGCTCCTGCATCACATACCATACCATACCATTGCCAATTCATACCATACAAGGAAATGGAAAGGAAATGAATACCATTACCATTGGCAATGCATACCATACCATATCATACCATATCATACCATTTCCAATGCATACCATACAAGGAAATGGAAAGGCAATGCATACCATTGACAATTCATAACATACCATACCATACTATTGTCAATGCATACCATACAAGGCAATGGCAAGGCAATGCATACCATACCAATGCATACCATTTCCAATTCATACCATACCATACCATACCATACCATACAAGGCAATGACAAAACAATGCATACCATACCAATGCATACCATTTCCATTGCCAATGCATACCATTGCTATTGTCAATGCATACCATACCATTTCCATTTCCATTTCCAATGCAAATGAATACCATTGCATACCATACCATACCATTGTCAATGCATACCATTGTATGCATTTTTTGGTATGCATTTTAAATTGTATGGTATGGTATGGTATGCATTGGAAATGGAAATGGTATGCATTTCCTTGCCATTTCCTTGTATGGTATGCATTGGCATTGGCAATGGCAATGGCAATGGCAATGGTATGGAATGGTATGGTATGGTATGCATTGGAATTGGCAATGGAAATGCATACGATGCCATAACATTGTCGTTGTCATTTCCATTGCCAATGCCAATGCATACCATACCATACCATATCATTTCCAATCATACCATACAAGGCAATGGAAAAAAAATTCATACAATACCAATGCATACCATTTCCATTGTCAATGCATACCATATCCACTTCCATTTCCAATGTATACCATATCATATCATACCATTGCCAATGCATACCATACCATTGGTGAGGCATGCCATAACATTTCCATTGCCATTGCAAATGTCAATGCATACCATACCATACCATAGCATACCATTGTCAATGCATACTATGCCAATGGTATGGTATGGTATGCAATGGTATGCATTGGCATTGGAAATGGAAATGGAAATGGTATGGTATGCATTGACAATAGCAATGGTATGCATTGGCAATGGAAATGGTATGCATTGGTATGGTATGCATTGCCTTTCCATTTCCTTGTATGGTATGCATTGGCAATGGTATGGTATGGTATGGTATGCATTGACAATAGTATGCATTTGCAATGACAATGGTATGCATTGGTATGGTATGCATTTCCTTTCCATTACCTTGTATAGTATGCATTGAAAATGGTATGGTATGGTATGCATTGTCTTTCCATTGTATGGTATGCATTGGCAATGGTATGCATTGGTATGATATGCATTGGAAATAGAAATGGTATGCATTGGCAATGACAATGGTATGCATTGGCAATGAAAATGGTATGCATTTTCTTGCCATTGCCTTGTATGGTATGCATTGACAATGGTATGGTATGGTATGGTATGGTATGCATTGGCAATGGAAATGGTATGCATTGGCAATGACAATGGTATGCATTGCCTTGACATTTCCTTGTATTCTATGCATTGGCAATAGTATGGTATGCATTAGCAATGGAAATGGTATGCATTTCCTTGCCATTGTATGGTATGCATTGCCTATCCATTTCATTGCATGGTATGCATTGGAAATGGTATGGTATGATATGGTATGGTATGCATTGGCATTTGCAATGGAAATGGAAATGGTATGGTATGATATGGTGGTATGGTATGGTATGCATTGGCATTGGCAATGGAAATGCATACCATACCATAACATAACATAACATAACATAACATTGCCACTACAAATGCTAATGCATACCATACCATAGCATTGTCATTTCCATTGCCAATGCATATCATACCATACCATACCATACCATTGCCATTGCATACCATACAATGCATACAATGGTATGCATTGTCTTTCCATTTCCTTTTATGGTATGCATTGGCAATGGAAATGGATATGGTATGCATTTCCTTACCATTTCATTGTATGGTATGCATTGGAAATGGTATGGTACGGTATGCATTGGCATTGGCAATGACAATGGAAATGGTATGGTATGTTATGCATTGGCAATGACAATGCATACAATACCATAACATTTCCATTTCCATTTCCAATGCCAATGCATACCATACCATACCATTGCCAGTGCACACCATACGAGGCAATGGAAAGGAAATGAATACCATATCAATGCATACCATTTCCATTGTCAATGCATACCATTTCCATTGCATACCATACCATATAATACCATTGTCAATGCATACCGTACCACTTCCATTTCCCTTGCTAATGCCAATGCATACCATACATTGGAAAGGAAATGCATACCATACCATACCATACCATACCATGAAAGGAAATGGAAAGGCAATGAAAACCATATTGTTTCCATTTCCATTGACAATGCATACCATACTATAGGATACCATTACCAATTTATACCATACCACTTACAATGCATACCATATCATTTCCATTGCCAATTTCAATGCATACCATACCATACCATACCATTGCCAATGCATACCATACAATGGCAAGGCAATGCATACCATTTCCATTCCCAATGTATACCATACCATTGCCAGTGCATACCATACAAAGCAATGGAAAGGAAATGCATGTCATTGTCATTGCCATTGCCCATGCACACCATACCATTGCCAATGCATACCATGCCATTCTCATTGTCATTGTCAATAACAATGACAATGCATACCATACCATACCATAGCATTTCCATTGTCATTGTCAATGATAATGACAATGCATACCATACCATACCATTTCCATTGTCATTGTCAATGACAATGACAATGACAATGCATACCATACCATACCATACCATTTACAATGCATACCATACAATGGAAAGGCAATGCATACCATTTCCCATGCATACAATTTGTATTGTCAATCCATACCATACCATACTATACCATTGCCAATGCATACCATACAATGGAAAGACAATTCATACCATTTCCCATGCATACAATTTGTATTGCCAATCCATACCATACCATACCATACCATACCATTGCCAATGCATACCATACAAGGCAATGGAAAGGAAATGTATACCATACCAATGCATACAATTGCCATTTCCAATGCATATCATTTATATTTCCATTGCCAATGCATACCATACCATAGCCTACCATTTCCATTGCATACCATACCATACCATTGCTTTATGTATTGAATATTCTAGGTTCGTTATGTGTCATCTTGCATTTCAACAAACATTTGTTATCTAAACCCTAGTTTATGCTTTCATTTTCATCCCCCTTTCATTTAATGATTACTTGTGTTAAGGGTTGTCATATTTGTCCTGTTGTAACTTAGTTAATATCATTTATTGGCTTGGCAAGGCATGGAAATGTTATGGCATGACATTTGAATGTTATATTTATTGTTATATAGGTTAAAATTGGAAACTACATGACAAGGCATGGGAATCTACATGACAATGGCATGGCATGGCATGGAATGGCTTGGCAAGGCATGGCAACGACATGACAATGGAATGGCATGGAAATGGCATGTCATGGCATGTCTTGGCAAGGCATAACATTGGCATGGAAATTATATGATATGGAAAGGCATGGAAATGGCATGGCAATGGTATGGCATGGCATGGCTTGGCAAGGCATGACAATGGCATGGAAATGGCATGGCATGGAAAGGTTTGACAATGGAGTGGAAATGCCAATGGCATGGTATGGAATGACTTGGAAAGGAATGACAATGGTGTGGCATCAATAGGTTTTTGGGATTGGGTTTGGGAGGGTCTTTTGTCTCCTTGTGTGCTCTAACCCAAAAATTGGGTAGTGATGTGCAATAAATTATCATAGATGGTGAAGGGAAAAGAATAATGGTTTCAAGTCTCCCTGGAGGAATTTGGTAGAATAGCATTGCTTTCTATAGTGTGTCATGAAATGTAACCTCAAAACCTTTATTTGTAGGTGGAAATTGTTGGCGATGGAAGTCACTCCTGGATTGCTATCAGGAGCAAAGCCCGACGCCCATCAATTTTGTGTCACGATTGTTCATAGATGGGTGATCAAATGGAAGGAAACTCTAAACAGTAGTGTCCAACTCTGAAAACAGGCCAGGCATGCATGAGCAAGTGAGGTCTTGTGTAAACTTCAGACAGTGAGCTGTAGTAAAGGGTGAACAGGCGGAAGACTTATGGAGAAGAGTGCGAAGGTCTGTTATAAACAGCAAGTTCCTAACAGATTGTAGAAGAAAGCATCCCAACACAAGGTCTTCTTGCATTTGAATACAGAGCACCAGAAAATACAATAATGCCATGATAAATCATTTATCATAACAGAAATGCAACAATTCGCATGACCCAGTCAATCACGAACTTCCTAGCATAAGAAGAAAAACTTAGACGGGTAAAGAAGAACTGTCTGTCATAAAACAAGAAATCTCGTATACAGATACATAAGCTGGAAACTGAAATAGCTGCTAAACATTACAATCGGGAGCTCTGCTCAACCATCGATCCTTTTCAAAATGGCAAAAATGCCTACATATACTTCAACCCAAGTCCGCCTGGCGACAGTCTCCCAGGACTTCAATGGGGTCGGTTTTTTTCAGTCAAATCTGTCCTCCGGACTCCTGTCATATGCTCCTTCAATTCAACATGGCTCGTGCCAGGGGGTAACTGAGCCTCCTTTAATGTTTGAATTGGCGTGTTCAAGCTCTCTTGACGATTTGAAGACTCGGTGTGACCCTTCTGTAGAGAATCGGTACAACGGGACTCCCCTGGGTGCACTTTGGCTGGAACCTCCATACTCTGCAATAAATGAGTGACGCGAAGCTTCACCTTCCTTCCTTATCATTTTCTACTGAGCCAAAACGGCTCCTTGAATTCCCTTGGGAAACACTGCTGCAATAACCCGATCCACAGGCCCTTTCCAATCTCTTCACGGCCTTCAGCACCTGACTATGGTCGTTTCTGACTCTGTATCGGGGATTGGGGTTTCGCGATTTCTGTTGTCAAGAGTTCTTAACTCTTGAATTCCCGATTTTCGATTCTCCGATTGTCGATGGCTCCTTGCGCGTTAGCCCTCTTGACTACGCCCTGGTCCAAATGACCGTTACCACATGCCCGCGGCCGTATAGCCTTTCATCGGGGTTTTGAGGATTTGGGATTCACGAGTTTGAAGTGCACGAGTTCCTTGCCTCTGGAATCCCCGATATGCGATGAGCTCTTTTCCTAGGAATTAGCCCCTACCGGCTAGACCATAGTCCATATGGCATGTCCCTGTGCGACCGTGGTCCAACTTTCCATCGATATTTCGGCGCTCTTGACGACATGATGTTTGTGTCTAATAAACTTGCGATTCCCCAAAACCCGATGGCTTGTTGACGGTTAGCTCCTAGCTACTTAGCCTGCCACCTGTCTTCTACTATTGAAAGTTGCCCCTAACATCGGGAAATCGGGTATCGGGAATTCGGGGTTTCTGCTGTCATGTGCGCGGGACTCTCTGTTCTCCGATCCCCGACTCTGCAGGATCTTTCGCCACATGCCACAGCTGACGGATGGCTCTGATTTAATCGGGCAATCGCGCATCGCAATTTGCTCATGTAAGGGTTTCTTGCCCTTGAAAACTTCGATTCTCCGATGAACTGAACCCTGACTTTTTTCTTTTGCACACTAGGGGCTAACCCCGGCGCAACTTCCTGAGATCTAATGGTTGACGAGATTTCATCGATCTCCCCTGTAAGATTCTGACCCTCGATTTTCTTTGAGGATGGTTCTCGACTGCTGAAGACGAAACTTTGCCCGCTCGCTTGCTTGACTTGCTGCTACAAAAATGGGATTACCTCGCGATATGTTCAGGTACTTCCCGCGCCAATTGCAGACATGGGTATGCCTGATCCCGAGACAATAAATATCGCTAACATTAGGCTCCATGGGGGATAGAGTCGTCCCTTCGATGCTCTAAGAACTCATTCTGCAGCTTCAGTGCCTTGCTGTTGGGTTATGGAGTCATTTATTAAGCCGAAACATAACAGAAAATAAACACAAAAGTAAAAGACAATATTTACAAACAGAGGAACCCTCTAAGGCTCAAATAAAACATTTTTTTAGAAAATGCCCATTCACTGGGCTATTGAAAACCCCTTCACCCTCCAGATCCTGCAACCCATAGGTGTTGTTGGAGAAAATCTCAGCGATTTTAAAGGGGCCGACCCAGAGGGCGTC
>ML777584.1:482659-493934 GCA_009831015.1 Picea engelmannii | reverse complement strand
GGGTCTACGCCAAGGTACAACTTCAGAGGAGAGGGGAGTGACAAGGATTTCTCCCTCCAATCCCAGACCAGGAGGGGAAAACTCAGCAGGAACACTCCCAAAGTTCAGGAAACGGGAAACCTCCGAAGAAGGTCTATTAAGAATCTGAGGAGGAGAAAACGGAGTTTTAACTAAAGGAGATGGCGGATTACCTGTTTTGGCGGTGGAAGCCTCTGCTTCAGGGGACTTTCCTTTTCTGAGAACCACCTCTGGATCGTTCTCAGGTGTAGCTAAGGGCAGCTATGGATGAGACCGCGTGTGTCTGCCTCTGAACGCCACAATTAGTAGAGCAGGTTCTCCCTAGCAGAGTCGTCACAATGGAGTCGCCAGGTGCACAACAACAATCTCAATAGTTCTGATATCTGATGCACCTTCAGAATCAGTTGATCGTTGTCGTTCTATCCCAGGGAAAATATTCAACTTCGTCCCTGGCAGTGGCACCAGAAATGTTGGCGACGGAAGTCACTCCTGGATTGCTATCAGGAGCAGAGCCCGACGCCCATCAGTTTTGTGTCACGATTGTTCATAGATGGGTGATCAAATGGAAGGAAACTCTAAACAGTAGTGTCCAACTCTGAAAACAGGTCAGGCATGCATGAGCAAGTGAGGTCTTGTGTAAACTTCAGACAGTGAGCTGTAGTAAAGGGTGAACAGGCGGAAGACTTATGGAGAAGAGTGCGAAGGTCTGTTATAAACAGCAAGTTCCTAACAGATTGTAGAGAAAGCATCCCAACACAAGGTCTTCTTGCATTTGAATACAGAGCACCAGAAAATACAATAATTCCATGATAAATCATTTATCATAACAGAAATGCAACAATTCGCATGACCCAGTCAATCACGAACTTCCTAGCATAAGAAGAAAAACTTAGACGAGTAAAGAAGAACTGTCTGTCATAAAACAAGAAATCTCGTATACAGATACATAAGCTGGAAACTGAAATAGTTGCTAAACATTACAATCGGGAGCTCTGCTCAACCATCGATCCTTTTCAAAATGGCAGAAATGCCTACATATACTTCAGCCCAAGTCCGCCTGGCGACAGTCTCCCAGGACTTCAATGGGGTTGGTTTTTTTCAATCAAATCTGTCCTCCGGACTCCTGTCATATGCTCCTTCAATTCAGCATGGCTCGTGCCAGGGGGTAGCTGAGCCTCCTTTAATGTTTGAATTGGCGTGTTCAGGCTCTCTTAACGATTTGAAGACTCGGTGTGACCCTTCTGTGGAGAATCGGTACAACGAGACTCCCCTGGGTACACTTTGGCCGGAACCTCCATACTCTGCAATAAATGAGTGACGCGAAGCTTCACCTTCCTTCCTTATCATTTTCTGCTGAGCCAAAACGTCTCCTTGAATTCCCTTGGGAAACACTGCTGCAATAACCCGATCCACAGGCCCTTTCCAATCTCTTCATGGCCTTCAGCACCTGACTATGGTCGTTTCTGACTCTGTATCAGGGATCGGGGTTTCACGATTTCTGTTGTCAAGAGTTCTTGGCTCTTGAATTCCCGATCGTCGATTCTCCGATTGCCGATGGCTCCTTGCGCGTTAGCCCTCTTGACTATGCCCTGGTCCAAATGACCGTTACCACATGCCCACGGCCGTATAGCCTTTCATCGGGGTTTTGAGGATTCGGGATTCGCGAGTTTGAAGTGCACGAGTTCCTTGCCTCCGGAATCCTCGATATGCGATGAGCTCTTTTCCTAGGAATTAGCCCCTACCGGCTAGACCATAGTCCATATGGCATGTCCCTGTGCGACCGTGGTCCAACTTTCCATCGGGATTTCGGCGCTCTTGACGACATGATGTTTGTGTCTAATAAACTTGTGATTCCCCAAAACTCGATGGCTTGTTGACGGTTAGCTCCTAGCTGCTTAGCCTGCCACCTGTCTTCTACTATTGAAAGTTGCCCCTGACATCGGGAAATCGGATATCGGGAATTTGGGGTTTCTGCTGTCATGTGCGCGAGACTCTCGGTTCTCCGATCCCCGACTCTGCAGGATCTTTCGCCACGTGCCACAGCTGACGTATGGCTCTGATTTAATCGGGCAATCGCGCATCACGATTTGCTCATGTAAGGGTTTCTTGCCCTCGAAAACTCCGATTCTCCGATGAACTGAACCCTGACTTTCCTCTTTTGCACACTAGGGGCCAACCCTGACACAACTTCCCAAGATCTAATGGTTGACGAGATTTCGCCGATCTCCCCTGTAAGATTCTGACCGTCGATTTGCTTTGAGGATGGTTCTCGACTGCTGAAGACGAAACTTTGCACGCTCGCTTGCTTGACTTGCTGCTACAAAAATGGGATTACCTCGCGATATGTTCAGGTACTTCCCGCGCCAACTGCAGACATGGGTACACCTGATCCCAAGACAATAAATATCGCTAACAGAAATGATACCCATTCTAAGATCTAGTTTCCATGTGAACTCTCTCTTTCTATTGATCAAAATAAATAAGTTTAGTGGACATAATAGAAGACTGAATAAATGTTATTAATAATTGATGGGTTTAACAAAATTTACATATACCCACTACACAATCTAAACAAAAATGTGCATTAATGAGTCCTTGACTAGTCTTTTTGGCATTTATGAAGGGTTACACATAAATCAAATGATTTTATATATGTCATGCATAGAAAGAGGGGAATAATGTGTTCCCTAGAAAATAACATTGATCTGAAATTGTTAAGTGTTTTACAATTATGTAGAAGATAAATGAGAAAATTTACTTCTATAATAAATTATTGTAATATGCCTTTTTTAAGGTCAAAATATTTTCAAGTGACCACTATTTGACTATGGATTGTCATTGGATTTAGATGGAGATAATTCAAGAGGTAGTCCATATTGTTGGTCGAGTTAGAATATGGATATTTACAACATTCATGCAAATAATTAAGAAGGAATGATCTATCAATGATGGAGAGATACATGGTTGATTAGCAAGCAATGCTACCTGAGAACCATCAATTGCTTATGGATTTAGCACTTAGTAATCGTTTCCACCATAAGCTATTTCTTAATCTGTAATGCAAGTATTTGTAATCACTTTAGAAACAAATCAAGGGATTAATACACATAAAATTCATACACTTCAGAATTCAAACACTTTGAAATTCATATATTCATCAACATCAAATGTAGAAACAATCAGAATCATAAAAAATGTTCCATGAAATGTGTGTGTGTGTGTGTGTACTCAACATTGTCTAAATTGTACATTTTTTACAAAATGGAAACTCGTTCCCAATATACAAAGAGAGAACAAGTGCCCTAACATAAAAAAAATCTATATCGTGGCCTAGCTACAAAATGGTAGTAGTTGGTCAATCATTGACCATTGCCACCCTCGCCACCCTCAGGAGCATCCTGAAAATATATATTTCTTCTCTTGCTCAAGGGTGCACCTCGAGAGGTTCTAGGTCTAGGCGTGAGTCAACGCTCTGAAGACTGCACAAAGAATAAACAAGGTTATAAGTTTTTTTCATCATTGAATTAATAGACATACAAATTGATACTTTGTAATTTAACCTAAGACAACTCACCGCATATGAAACTATCAATCGTTAGGGTGTTACCCTCCTCCGTGACCCCAATCTCTCTGTAATGCCACCCTACATCAGTTACAAGGATCAAGTCAAGAAAATTAAACAAATATGCATAAAAACAAATTCATGAAACAAAAAAAATTATCATCAATGCATTATCTCACCGTGAATATCTTAGGCATCGATGGAGATTCACTGGCAGATGGAGCACTAAGTTGTACAAACTACTCATAGACAACCTCTATTGTGGCACTCTCTGTCAATGGGGCCGAAAGTGGTGGTGGGGGTGGGTGGTAGACAAGTGGGATATGATGGAACCTCACTGGATGTACAAGTGATTCCAACACCCTAGGTCTAGAGAAAGGAAACCCAAAAGAAACTCCCAGGTGCCTAGGGGGTGCAATACAACTATACCTAGAAAATATATCGACAACCTGCATACATATAAATAAAATTGAACTATTAGTACCAAATGCTAAAATTCAAAAAAATAAACACAAACAATTGGAGAATTATATGATATTTAACTTTACACATGATACCTGTGATGCTGGTGACTTGTCCATCCTAGATGGACAATCCCTAACATCGCCTGGTGCCAAATCCTGTAGAAACAAGAGAACATATAAAAATTTTGAGGATGTCATAAAATAAATAAATGACTATGTTTAATATATCAAATGTGATACATACCTGTGTGTATGGTGCACCCAATGAACATGTTGCCTCTATTGTTTCATCAGTGGTGGGGATATGCATTGATGCATCCACAGGTGTAGAGGGTCTGATACTGGGACACAACAACTACAAAATAACATGCAATCAAATATCTATATAAATACACAAAATAAAAAATAAATATATAACGATGAAGAACATAGAGAGGGTTAAGATACTAACCTCCTCCATGAAGTTATGTTGTCCATTGGGATCTATAGGCCCATAACATGCCTTCCTATATATCGAGCATATGTGAGGTTCACATGGATGGTTGCTATGTTTATGGGCCCTCTCCTCATTGTACTCTCATGTGCATGTTGACGCTCCAACTCCTATATAAATGTCACTGGAAGGCACCTCCTGGTGAGATAGTGCAACAAAGTTACTGTATTGCACTAGGCTACGAGTTAATGAGGAGATGGCTAGTTGTACCTTTTGCAAGTTCTCTGAAACAGGAGGATGTTGGGTAGGGGGGTCAGGCCTTCACCTGGGGGGATGGGTACCTAACTCAGGGTCTCTCTTGGCATGTTCTCGGTCTTGTGCAGACCCTCGACCCACCCCATGGAAGTCACTAATGTCAAAGTAGCTGACATGCTTACCCATAATAATCTCAACCCATAATTTTCTCAAAAAATATAAGGGCATCTCCTTGTTATTACAGGGAGGTTTATCAAAAACCATGTACCACCTATCCATCTAGTTTTGAATAATCTGGGGATGGATGCACTAGTCAATGGAGATGTGTTTCCTAGTACATGGTAGTTCTTGTCCATTTATAGGATCCCTAAAACTAGAAAATATTTGTTGTTTTGAAATGTCTAGTTCTTTGACTTGGTTTATGTCCAAACTAGTGTTATAGTACTCATACATGTGTGCCCTGTTATCCCCGATATCTAGGGATAACTAGGAGATCATGTCTCGAGGCCCACATGGTCCTAGACATGGAGTACCGAGAGCAAGGTTGACTTGAGCATGGCCCTTGAGGGCCCATCTTTCTTCTTCTCCACCAGACTTGTCCTGTCAGCAGTAGCAGCTTCCATCACCACTGGCCAGGGCTTGCATCAGAGAGGACTCTTGCTCCATGAGGTAATTGGTCCGAGGTATCATGGTATGTGTCATATTTGATTGTTATAACCTTATTATATATGCATTAGGTTCCTTTCATTTCTGATGATTGCTTGGATCTTACACTAATCCACTTGACCATTGTTGGGGTGATTGATTGGGTAACTTAGCAAGCTGATATTCATGGGTTTTGGTTAGCCACCAAAGGGGANGGGATTTGCAGAGCCATCATCCGCTCCCACCATCTTATCATATTTTCATCTTATACCCCGCTCATCCATCCCATTCCCCTAGTATGTCCATTAGGATGACCTTTGAGGGTTACATCTTGTCTTGTGGGAAGAAGGGGCTAAAGGCCTAGGGGGTAAAAGCAGCTGGTAAAAGATAAAAGCCATAGGAAATAAAACCTAGAGATGCTTTTCCCAGGGGATCCCCGAGAAGGCAATAAAAAGCCTCTCGACAAGAAACTAAAGGGACCCTAAGAAAAATAATAATAGTAAAAAAAAGACCTAACCAAGAGGATGGGAGGTCTCATCACGAGCCAGCCCATTATGTTCATAGGTATTTAGCAGTATGACATTGCCATTATCTGGTCACCAAGCCATGGCAGTGACCTTTGGTTGCATGGCCAAAGGAAAGGGGGTCTCATCATGAGCCAGCCTTATCATTTCTGCGAAGATACCAATGGGTAACGCTGTCAACTCTGGCCACCAAGCCAAGGTAGTGTCCTCTTCATCAGACCTTGAAGTAAAAAGAAAGAAAAGTAATAAAAGAAAGATGAGGCAATAAAAGGCTTGGAAAAAATGCATCCATGACGGGTACAGCTCACCTCCTACAAAGGCACCCACATACAACACCATCCCTTGGTCTTACTATGACTAGACATCCCTAAAAACCATATCATCTCATTATACATGGCTTGAATGATCTTCTGAGGGAACTTTCCATCTCTTGTGGGTATTATCCCAATAGGTTGTCATGTTGGTTTCCTTAGCTTTGCATAGTAGATCTGTGTAATATCTTTGAGCTCTTGGATGATATGTTAGGGATTTCATGCATATATTTGATAGTTTTAATAATGAAATATGATTTACATTGCTATGATCTCTAGGAATGATGAGCCCATGGAGGGCGTAGTCTTTGATGTGTAGGACCATACCCGGCGGACAGGTACCATAGGACCAGGTACACATGGAGAGATGATTAGCTTAGACATCCATGGGGCTGAAGAGCTCACCAGGTGGTTGCTAGGATGGTATAGGCAGGACAACGTCATGATGAGCCCTTGCATGAAGAAGACAGAAGGACGCCCTCACCAGGACACTTTGGCAGAGATTGACCTGGGGGGGATCAGCCCCTGCAGATGGGATGATGGCATTGATGGATAGGATGCCACCCAGAACAAGCTGGACATTTTCTGGAACAGATGGCAGTGTGCTAGGCTTGTTTGGCACATATGGAAAGTTGCAGGAGCCCCAGAGGGGCCAACGTTTTGCCTTCTGGATGATGATTATGCCCTGAAAGGGCCAACGTCTCCCTCGGAGGGGCCTGACGTCTCTCTTTTTAGCTCATTTTTGGCATTTTTAGCATTTAATGTGACAAATAATGAAGTATTGTTAAGTCAGCCTTGTCGGCTGTTTTAAATGTCCTATTTTGTTAATTGAAGGTCATTTGGATGATATATATTGAGGACGTTGAGCCTCATTTTAGAAAAACATAACTTGCTCTCTTGTGAGAGATACTCTTTTAGCTCTTGTCTTGGTTATTTTTGTCTTTTGGAGTTGAGGCGCTACACTTGGAGGATTATCTTTGGCATATTCATGGTGCTTTTTATCATTGAAAGGTGTTACAACTAGGGTTTGAAAAGCTCATCTTGAATTTGTAAGTATATTTTGCATGCAAAACTTCTTTATTGAATGGTTGTAGGTAGAATTGCTTACTTTTATGGTTACATTGTTAGTATTTGCTTAATCATTAAAACCCTAGGGAGAAATCACACAAGTAGGTTGTTGCTTCATGTCCCCATGATAAAACCTTGATTAGCCATTTGATTAAGAAGAACCTAGCCTAGCCATAACTACACTAGTTCATATTTTTCTTGAGTTAGTTTGAGACATAAATTGAAGAAAGAATACGTCCTAGGCCTAATTTATTTTACACCTAGGGTTTGAATTCTAGGGTTTGAAAAGCCTTGTCCCCAAGCAACACTTTTCAACCATAGATTTATGTTTTATAGCTAGTCGTTTTGCCAAAGATTCTTAAGGAAAGAGGGAGGAGCATGAGGCCTAGCTTTAGCTACACCGGAATGAGCCTTCTCCCCTTAGGGTTTTGATTTGGTGGCCCTACCATCGCAGCACCATTAAACCTAACCCTCCCGTCCTTAGGTTTGAGTCCTTCCAAGCCATTAGCCTTTCTCCATTTGACTCCATTAACCCAAGGCACTAGTCTAAAACCAAAACGTTGAGTCTTTTATGTTCAACACAATCTTTCAAACTTTCTTGATTTGAAACCCTAACTAACCCTAGCGTTTCTACTAACCCTAGCTTATTGATGACGTCTTGCCTTATTTGAACTTTTGTTTGGATTAAAAGTTGCAACTGACTCATCCTTTGATAGCCATAGAGGTATTAAGCAATTTCATCGGTCAATTTAACCAAACGTCCATCTCTTTGTCTAGCTAACCTAACCCTAACCCTAAGGTGACGTCATACTTATTTAAACCCTTGTTTCGCTTCAAAACGTTGTGGTATAGTCATCTATTTAGTAGACTTTGAGTTATTGATCATATTCATAAGTTTAATTGACAAAACGTTCCTCTCATTATCTTCAAAATTAACCTAATAGTAGGGTTGACGTCACCCTAAATCTGCATAGTGACGCAACAACAATATTGGTGTATGAACATATTTATTGTAGTGTGATGTAATAAGGATTGATTTTATACATTGAATGCAAGTATCATTTTGTACTTATTGAAGAAGTATTATAAGCCTTTGTCTTTATTTGCAATCATTGACTTCCTCAATAGTTACATCTATTATTGCTCATATGTGTTAAAGATAGTCATTAATGCTTTGAAGTACTAACCACTACAACACATTTGTTTAGTTTTATTTTCCTTGTCTCGCAAACAGGTGCCATTCAGTGGAATATCTTCCCTCTGACTATCCATTTGGCAGTAATCTGTGAAGGGAAAGCTTACCTTAACCTATGAAGCCTTAAACCCTTGATCCTTTTCCTTCAAGACCCCAGATTACTAGGGACGTCTCTCTAGGGATTAGCCACCCTGAATAGAACGAGCTCCCCATCGAGGTGACAGTGGGTGGGGAAACTCTTGTTACGCCAGTTTGAGCCTTGACTTCAAGCTACCTAAACCTTTCCTACAAACTGAGCGATAACATTTTGGCGTCGTTGCCGGGGAACACTGAGTCTATCTTCCTCAACGACAAAACCTTTGGTAAGCCTTGCTTTAGAAGCCTTTCTTGTGAGCTTACCTGGTGACTCCACTACTTTTCCCCCCTATTCTTTGGTAGTTTCAGGGAAACTATCTAGTGACTCCACTGATGACGAAGCCAACAATGACTTCACAATGGGACCCAGGAAACTACAAACCTTTAGATATGAGTAAAATCCCGGGATATCCCAGAAAAATGCCTCTCTCTTATAAAAAATGGCTCCCTAGATTCTCTGGCCTCGATGGAGAAAGTCCTGATTATCACATGAGCCAATTTTGGGATTTCTTTCAACACTTCCCTGTCAGAGATGAGGCTGAAGACATAGTGATGAAGCTTTTCTCTACCTCTCTGCATGGAGAGGCCGAAAAATGGTACGATAACCTTCCAGCAGCCAGCATCACATCCATGGACCATTTTGAAGAGATCTTCCTTGAAAGGTGGGCTTTGAAACTAGAAGATGTACAATCATTACTGAAAGAGATTGAAAGCATAAAACAAACAAATTATCAAAATGTCAGGGTTTTCTGGTTCAAGTTCCAGAAGTTGTTTTATCAGATTCCTGAAAGCCATCGTCCCGAAGGAAAGTACCTTGTTTATCTCTTTACAAATGGACTTCAGGGGCATTTGAGCTTCCTCCTAAATAAGAGGAATCCAAAAACACTTGAAGAAGCTCACAACATGGCCATCTAGATCGAAAGTAATCTCCTCTCATCTCAAATCAATTCTTTCACCATGGACGCTCTTAGCCTGATGAAACTAGTTTCCCATGAAACCTTTGTTGAAGATACACAAGAAAAAAGGGAACTAGTTTTCAACCAGTAGAATGAAGACATTGATGAGGAGCAAGAGCCTGAACAAGATGATGAAGTGCCCACCTGTGCTCCTCCTACTGATGAAGTCATAAAAGAACCTGTTTCTCCTGTACAGCAAAGTGAAGATGAGGTTAGTTATTTTCCACTTCAAAATTCTAAAGATATTGTTTCCTTTAATTCAAAAGATGAAGAAGAAATGGAAGCCTCGGACCAAATAGAAGTCCCTTGCTATGCAATTGAAGATAAAAAAACAGTCCATGAGGATGAAGAAATGACACATGCTGAGAACATCAAGCTCCTCAAAGTACCTGCACAAGAAGAAACAGTGAGTTACCCTCCTATCCTAAATTTTGATTATGCTTTACCTTGTGATAAAAAGGAGGAGGAGCATGAATTTCTAAGTCTTACAAATCCTGCATGCTATGACACAAATACTGACACTGTTGATAATATTGATGAGTTCATACATGTTGGGAGACGTAGGTGGGATGTAGTTGGTTATGACCTAGATCCCATCTATGACACAGAGAGTCATCTCCAATTGTTTCCCTTGCAGTTGTTACAGCAGATTATTTCCGAACAATGGCAACAAAGAGATGAGGGTTTTACTTGTACCTTTCAGAACACCAAGGATGACCAAGTACCTTATCTTTCAGATGATTTTCAGTCTTACCTTGAGATGTTTGATGAGTACCTTGCTGAGCATTCAGACCCTCTTTATGAAGATGATTGCCAACCACCGTTGTGCTCAGTTTTTGATACAAGTAAAGACATTGTTTGCCTGAAGAAGTTTTCTCATGACTTTCCACCCCAACCACTTGTTATTACTTTGCCAGGTTTTTCCATTAAATGGGTAGTTGGGAAATACCTTTTCCATGTTGAGTTTCCTTCCAGGAAAACCCTAGACTCCAAGGGTTGGTTGGATAATGTTATTTCCAATCAGTTTTTCAACCTTCTCTTGATAATTTGCCAGTCGTTTACTAAACCTTTGTTGATTCTCTCCTTGACTTTAGAGCATGAAAATTTCCTAGGTAACCAGTTTACAGGCCCTTTGAGTCGGTTTTCTGAACCATGTCTTTTTCATGACCCTTTCTCGGATAGGATTGAGTGCTTTTTTCATAGATGGACTTGGCGAGATTTTATCCCTCCCACCCGCCTCCATGAGTTAGATTTTAACTTTTTCGATGATATGATGTATATTCTAACTCATGACATTTTTGTGCTTGATGTATCATTGTTTTGGTTTATGATGAAGCACAAAGGCATGTATCAAGGAGTGTTACTGGATTGGCTTCATTGGCTGTTTGATTACACCAACCTGCAGCCAACAGGTAAGTACAGGTAAGTCTTTTACTTTGTATTTGCATTTATGATCGCCTTACATATATATGCTATTGCTTTGCGGGGTGGCAATACCACCCCACCTTTTGTTGCTGATGCTTTCTTGTCAAGTGTGAGCAGGTCACAGGTCTATGCCACAAATTTCTGAGGTTCTCATGCGCTCTACAGTTAGCACATGTCCCCGAGTTGGAGCCAGATGTTATCCCCGATATCTAGGGATAACTAGGAGATCATGTCTCGAGGCCCACATGGTCCTAGACATGGAGTATCGAGAGCAGGGTTGACTT
>ML777584.1:449984-478853 GCA_009831015.1 Picea engelmannii | reverse complement strand
GAAGGGAAAGCTTACCTTAACCTCTGAAGCCTTAAACCCTTGATCCTTTTCCTTCAAGACCCCAGATTACTAGGGACGTCTCCCTAGGGATTAGCCACCCTGAATAGAAAGAGCTCCCCATCGAGGTGACAGTGGGTGGGGAAACTCATGTTACGCCAGTTTGAGCCTTGACTTCAAGCTACCTAAACCTTTCCTACAAACTGAGCGATAACATGCCCTATAATCAGAAATAGAGGTCAATTTCCCTTGGGAACTTGCAATGGAATACACAATGATTTCCAAAGAAGTGGCCAAGGAGACTCTGCTAGGATCTCTAGTATCCTTGAATTGTTCCTCAAGGGTTCGTAATATAACCAAACCCTCATCAATTTCAGTGTTTACATTGTGTGGTGGTGGCGGGTTGGGGTTTTGATCTTCTTGGTTTTCTTGTGAGTGGTTTAAATTGTCTTGGGGTTCCATTGTATTATATATGCTGCAATTTAAAAGCCATGGCATGTAATTTAGGTTCCCTTTTTATTTAAAATACAAAAATACAATTTTTTTTTTTTAAATTTAGATTATTGGGAGAAAAATAGTAAATTGGAATGACTAATTTGGATTAAAATTAAGAAAAATGTAACATACCTTGACATGGTGTCCCCCTCCTCACTTTCTTCCTCTTCTCTATCTCCACTATATTTTCCCAATGAGAGAAGCATGAGCACAATTTTTGCACAATGGGAACAAATCACACTTGGGCCCTTAATATATTTTTATCAGTAAGACTTCCCACACACTCTTAAGACCGTGCACGTGGTTTTTCCACCAAACTTATGTGGAAATCTACGTGGACGTTCGACCATATCCAAAACTATAGGTATAGGAATGTGTGCACATTCCTATGAATGCACACGCGTTCCTGTGAGTGCATGTTCTTAATCAGGCCCTTGCCACTTTTTCGTCCACCAAGTTCTTGCACTCACCCTCTTTCCAATTTGTTTCGGATTTTTCGAGATCACACAGAATGTGGGGCAAAGAACATATGTAGATCGAAGAGAGTAAAAATATGGAAATAAAAATAGAAAAATGAAATATTATCTCTGTATTTTTTTTTAAAAAGGGCGTATTTAGGGTTTATACCTCTGAATCTGACTGAAGTGGTTGTATCTTGGGAAAACAAAAACCTTTTTAAGTTAAATGAAAAGTATTCCTAACTGGAATGAGTTCTTTGGATGCAATGTAATATTCCTCGCAACTTATAAATATACAAAAATGGAAGCACCCATAGATGCGGAAACAAAACTTCAAGATCTTGATCTACAATAGGTACAGGTCATCAAATGCACTCTGATACCATGTTTGACAACACAAGTATTCCAATAAAGGAAAAACACCTTCAGTAACCACTCACACAAACATATCAAAGATCAACACAATGATGTTTTTACATGGTAAAATCCCTGTGGGGAAACATCCATGGCCCTAGCCAACGTGGCCACTTGGAGAAATTTATTAATGCAAAATAAAATATTACAGATAAATTTACAAGATATTTTCTCACAATCGATCATTGGGAAATGACCCTCCATGGTCTTTAAATAAATATCATGGACCAATCGAGTGTTAAGACACGAATCAACGTAGTCGTTAAGATCGAGAAGAATATGAGTCATCAGATCACTCTATGTCGGGAACATATCGTGATCATCGAATTACCTAACTACAAATGCATATTAATGCATACTAAAGAAACACACTTTAACCTAACGTCACATTAAACCAAGTTGATCTTAGCTAACTCCTAAGTGTTTAAATATCCTAACAATACTTAGAATGGTCTTTCTATTGCTTCGTTTCAAATAAGAGTTTGATAATCAACTGATCATTTTGGTTCAAGTCCAAGCCTCCAATATAGTTGATTGACTATTATTTTATGAGATCATATATTAAGGCAATCATTGGCATTGTAACAGTGGCCAAGATGTTTCATAAATAAACCAAGCTCATAAATAAATTAAAAATAATGTACTATAAATTAGTTCAACGAATTGAAACAACTTACAATAATGAGAATATATAACCACTAGTAGGGTTCATTTCCATCTCACAAAGTCATAGGACACTAGCCTATTTTGGACTACTTGGCATTATTTCTTAATACAATATAATAACCATTAAATTCTTGAGATATAAATGTTTGAAAGATAGTAATAGCCTGCAAAGTCTTGTCATTTCCACATAAATGCCTCTATTATTTAGCATCCTATAGCAACCATTAAATCAATAATAACACATTCACAATGTAAATGAGCATGGAATTGAAGGTACAAGAAAAATGGTTCTATAGTAACCATTAAATCAATAATAACATATTCACAATGTAAATGAGCATGGAATTGAAGGTACAAGAAAAATGGATGATATATCTCTCATCCGTGTTCTTCCTTTACCAGAAATTTTAACTAGGATTGACCAATTCCTTTATCAACAACATTATTAGCAATTTTCAGACTGTCGATTTGTTTTCTAATCTTACAAAAAATTAGTGTGCATTCAACCATAAGCAATAAATAATTTACTTGGAACATAATACAAATTTATAGAATAAATGAAGAGGTACTTATCCTTTTTGAAAGATGAATACCAAGGAATTTATTGGGATAGAGCAATTTTCCACCCAACTATAGGTATTACTCTATGGACGCCACCCCCTAGTTGGGCTATGAGACCACCACAACATGTTTACCTCATTGTTAGAATAAGGCATATATATATATATATATATAGAGAGAGAGAGAGAGAGAGAGAGAGAGAGAGAGAGAGAGAGAGAGAGAGAGAGAGAGATAAATATATGAAAAAACATTTAAACATAATTAAATTCAAATTATTCCAAACGATCAAAACTAGGATATTACATATAGCCTAGGAAATTATGATTCCTTAGTTGTAATCATTTCATTGTGACTCGAAGGTGTTGGTTCTTTTCATTTGTATTATGTATCTTCCTTTGCAAGAAGGAGAGAGTTTCTTTTAGTCATCACCAGATCAAAGAGAGAGCCTCAAAAAGGAATGAACCTCCTCCCCAATGAGAGAGCTTGGAGATCACATGCATAGCTCTCTCATGGTGATTTTTTTTTATGGCAATCTTCTTTATATTCCTATTAATACAAAGAATTTGGTTTCCTTCCCCCATTAAATGCATGTTCAAATGTTTAAATATTTTTTCCGTTGGGTTCAATACTAATTGTTTGAATGAATTGGTTTTATGAGATATTTGTAGTGAGGATTGCATCTTGTCTTTGTTTGCAGGTCCATAAAGGAGTACCCTTGATTCAAATCCACCTTTCCTTGTGTTATAGCATAAACCAATATTTAAAGAAGAATATTTGAAGGTTTTTCTTCTTCCTTGTCTCTTGATTTCCATGATTGCATGTTAAGGGAACTAAGTGATTTAGTTATGTTCACTCCCATAATCTTTACTTTTATTTTTTATCTACACTAGCGGTTCCAACCTATTGGCTTAGTGCATTTGACACACCCTTGCATCAAATCATAAACAACACCATCAAAATTAGTCTTGACTCTTGCTATCACATACTTCCATGGATATTCAAAACAAAGATTCATTTTCAGAGGAATTCCATGTATCAATTGGAGAATCAATGCTAAAGGATCATCGTTTAATGGATTTCCATTCCTTCATATATAATTTTCTTCATGTTGACACTGAACTATTTTCACAAAGTCATTGCTAATAATTCTATTTTATTGAGTTTTTCATAACTAGAACCCATACCTCTTTCAATCATTCATTAATTCTAAAACATCTCTCTCATGAAGTTACAACAATATTCCCTTTATAGCCTATCTATACATATGACTTCCACTTAACAACCCTAATCTTCTATTTCATCTAAATTTAAATCTACTAGTGCCTACTGCAAGCACTAGCATGCCATCCCAAGAGATGGAGAATTGTACCATAGATAAATATCTTAGTCATTGTATTATAGCATCTCTTATCTCTACACCAATGTATGGATGAGATGGAGAAACGTGTGTCTCATCAATATCTACTATAATATCTACTATAAGATTTAACTATCAAAGTAGCAACATTAACTATTTCATCATATCTTAGTAGCATCTTGGGTGAACATGGGAAAACGCATACAAAGTTTTAGTGAACCCAAATATTTGCCAAGCGATTTCAAATGACATTCTTTCCTTAATGTATAACTTTGATACACTTACTATCACATACACAATTAATGTAGATAACAAGAACCTTTTCCCAAAACCAACCATCAATGCAACAAATGATAAGTGATTTTTGTTGCACTTGCTCCATAGATGACTTCTAAGCAAATTACTTCTAAGCAAAGTGTGTTGTCCTTTTTATTAAAATGTTTACTTAGTTCCAAAGGTAATTATATATATATATATATATATAAACTTTCAAAAGAACAGTTGTCTTATATCTCTTCTATAATAATAAAAAAAAACTCGACATTAAATATTTTCAATAATCCAAAGTTTAGGTTTCACTTGGAATACAAATTCAGTGGTATGTATTAAGTAGTATTTTCTTGATTAATTAAAGGATAATTAATCACTCTTTCCTCATAAATTTAACTTATATATACACAAACATAAAAGAAATAAATATATAATAATGTCATGACATCATTCATTAAAATCTTCCCAATTTAATGGGAAAATGCTTCACGTGTCAACGCTCATATGTATTCTGGACCTATATTTTTCGGCCATCATATGGGACTCGAAAGGGATAAAATATGTTAAAAAGGTTGAGTAAGCTTATCAAAGCTCCCAGCGAGGATCGAACTCGCGACCTTTCGCTTACGAAGCGAACGCACTACCACTATGCTATGGAAGCCACGTGCCACTATTTAATTTGCTTATTTTTATATTCTAATAAAAAGTTAAAAAAAATACAGCAAATCGATTTTAAATCTGGTAGAAACGTTCAAAAGGATTTAAATATGAGACCATTTTCTCGTGAACTGGACATTTCGCCCAATTGTTACAAAAGCAACTGATTACTTATTTTGTATGCGCAGGTATATTATTTTAACAATAATTAATAATAATAATAACTTGATTGAAGGTTATAACTTAAACACAGTTAATAATAATAATAACTTTACTTAAAGTTATAACTTAAACACAAACTGATGTATGAGAGTGGTTGTTTATGGAACAAAGTCCACTTCGATTATATTCCTTTTCTGTTTATCAATATTATTTTCTCCATTCATTATGTTAAAATATATTTGTTTTATGGATTTCGTTTTGCTTGTTGGTTATGCTCAAATTAATTAAGCTTTTATGAATTTCTTTTTGTATAGAGAGAAGTGATACTAGTATAACAAGGATGTGTATGGTCTGTTTCAAACTTTGGCTTGATACATAGCATAAGTCATCTAAAAAAGGAAATGAAATGGTCTGTTTCAAACAGACACTGTAACTCAGCTTCAAGCCTACAGAGGAAATGAACTCATTACAGTTCCATCAGTGGAGGGTGCCTCCTCGTCACAGCCTTCACCTAAAGAACAAAAGTCTTTTGCTTGGTCGCGTGGCCTGGGAGTAGAGCTTTCTCCACTACAAACCAGAAGCTCTAGAAAGAAGAAAGATATGGTTGTTGCACTACAGTCGGCTCCTACTCACCCGGCACAATCCGAAAAAGCCTCCCTTAGAGCGCTGAAGGCTATTGCGCGTTCCAAATGATTTTGCTCTCCTTGAATGTGCGTGGAACTGGAGGACTACACAAGCGAGCCTCCTTTCGTAAGCTCCTCGAAAACACCAAACCAAATATCATTTTCCTTCAAGAGACACTATCTTCCGATCACATCTCCAGAGCTTTTGTTCATTCATTCTGTTCATCTTGGTTTTCGGCTGCGGTTAGCTCCGTGGGCAATTCTGGAGGTTTGTTGGTGGCGTGGGATCCGGTTATTTTTTATTTGGTTCCCTACATCACTTGTGGTGGCATAATGCTGAAGGGTCGGTGTCATGCTATCAACCAAGAGGTCGCGTTCTTAAACGTGTATGGACCTTGCCGTGACAGGATACTTTTCTGGAAGAGACTTGCAGCGAGTGGGTTACTCTCCACCCCGAACCTTATCCTTGGTGGGGATTTAAACATAACTCTATCTTCAGACGAGCATTGGGGAGGATCGCCGTTGTCTGCTTCTGATGGAGTGTTTTACAGAAAACTCTTTTCATCTTCAAATTTGGTTGACATCTTGCCGAGTTGTATTGTTCCCACATGGCGAAATGGGCGACTCGGCGGGGAGGCCATCGCCAGCAGGTTAGATCGTTTTCTAATTTCCGAAACTTTAATGTCATCCGAGTTTTTTCCTACTTCCTGGGTGGAGTTCCCATATTATTCTGATCACGCCCCGATCCTTTTAAAATTGAACAGTCCCCTATAGTCAATCTCCATCCCTTTCAAGTTTAATCACCATTGGTTAGCATCGGCGGACTATAACGACCTGGTTCTTTCAGTTTGGACGGATCCCAGATTCCAATCCGAATCCAACCCTCAGCTGCGCCTCCATTGGAAACTCAAGGATTTAAAACTCCGCTCAAAGTCTTGGAGTCTACAAAAGAAGAAATCGGAGGAGGCACAACTCATAAATCTTGATCTGGAGATTAAAGATCTTATTCACCGGTCAACTCTTACAGCCCTGTCTACTGAAAACTCTGTTTATCTAAGAGAGCTGGAGCAGCGCAGAAAATTCATATTGGAAGAAGAGGAAAGGGCTTGGAGACTTCGAAGCCGAGCAACCTGGCTCAAATGGGGAGATGCCAATACAAAAAATTTTCACAAATTAGCTAGCTTCAACAGGGACAAAAAACGAATTTGGTCCATCCAGAGCGATACAAATGAGACGCGCAGAGGTCAAGAGGAGATTAAGATTGAGGCGGTTTCCTATTTCAAACAACTCTTTAGAGGTATCGGTTCCCATCATCTACATGAAAAAATTTCAACAGCCAGCCTCTACCCAAGATTGGTAACGGACTTAGAAGCTGCAGATCTCTTCAAACCTGTCTCCCTCCCGGAGATTAAACATATTTTGTTACATTTTAAAAAGGAGAGAAGTCCGGGGCCTGATGGCTGGACGATGGAGTTCTTCTCCCACTTCTTTGATATTGTTGGGCCGGATCTCCTTTCGATGGTCGAAGACGTTCGCATCAGAGGCAAGCTATCAAAAAGCATTAACTCCACTTTTCTGGTCATGATTCCCAAAGAAAATAACGCTGTCTCCTTCAACGACTACAAACCTATATCCCTGTGTAATCTCATTTACAAATTAGTTTCAAAAGTCATTGCAAATCGTTTGAAACCTTTTCTGGAAAAGGGCCTTTCAGCGGAACAGCTCGGGTTTCTAAAAGGAAGGAGAATTCAGGATGCCATAGCAACGGCTCATGAGTGCATACACTCTATTAAACAGAAAAATCTGAAGGCCTTAATCATGAAAATAGATCTCAAAAAGGCCTTTGACTGTATCGATTGGGCTTTCTTAAGACTAATACTACTTGCTGCAGGTTTTGGTGACAGGTTCACTGATTGGATACTGGCTTGTGTTACAAGTGCGAATTTTGCGGTGCTGGTCAATGGGGAAGCGTCAAATTTCTTCAACAATGAAAGAGGGCTTCGACAGGGCTGCCCCCTTTCCTCTTACCTCTTTATTCTTGTAATGGATAGTCTCAGCCTTCTCCTTTCAAAATCTATTTCCGATCACAAGATTTCGGGTATAAAAGTTTCGAGATTCATCAAGATAGTTCAGCTCATGTTCGTGGATGACATTCTCCTCTTGACCAAAGCAGAGCCAACTAAATGGCTTGTTATTTTGGACATTCTACATGTTTTCTGCACTGCTACGGGACTGTCTATCAACCCCACAAAGACCTCGGTCCACCATTGGGGAGCATCGGAGGCTGAGCTCTCGCTTCTCAAAGGCTTCTTACCTTTCTCTTTCATTGATTTGAAAGAGGGCTTCAAGTACCTGGGTTATAGGCTGTTGCCGAGAGCCTCCACCCCTGCTGATTGGAGTTGGCTCGTGGCAATTTTTGAAAGGAAGATAAGTTTTTGGTGCAACAAGTGGCTGTCTCTTGGGGGGCGTTACATCTTAGTCAAAGCAGTGCTAGAGGGGCTGTCTGTTTACTGGATGACTCTTGAGCATCTTCCAAATAAAATTCTTGTTATTTTCCGAAGACTGGCATGCAATTTCTTATGGAATGACCGGGTTGACAATCATCGATTTCATCTCTGCAAGTGGCAGTCCCTTTTCAGCCCCCGTAAGGCCGGAGGCTGGGGGCTAAAGAACCTGTCTTTATTCAATTCGGCTCTCCTGGCTTGCTCCTTTTGGAGAGGAGTTGCCATAAGAAGCATTTGGCAGAAAGTCATCATAGATAAGTACCTTGGCAACCTCCCTCTTTTACATTGGTTAAGAAGACCCTCTCTCGAGCTGAAATGGGCTTCCCCCTTTTGGAAGGGTTTGATTTCTGCCTCCCCAGTGGTGCTTCACTGGCTGCGTTGGAAGCCTGGTACAGGTACTGAGATCCTCCTTGGTCGGGACAAGATTCTAGGATTGGAGAATCTCTCCATCCTCTCGCCTTTGCTCAGATCTCAGCTCAATTGTAAAGGGTACCGATGTTTAGCACATGTTAATGCGGCAGCAAACATTGGTTTTCTTCGGGACAGCTAGAGTACTAGCAACGCTCTTCAGCTTCTTCCTCCGATTGCTAGGGAGTGGGATTCATTCACTAGAGCTTTGAAAGCGGCTGGAATCACACTTTCCGATCAGCCTGATACTCTACTTTGGGCGGGAGGTGATGGATCAGGTTTTTTGACAGTTAGAAATGCCTATGTGGCTCTACACCAAACAGTTGACTATAGTGAAGTGAGTCCTCTGCTCCTTAACATTTGGAATTGGCCCATTCCACTTAAGCTCAAATTATTTGTTTGGTTATGCTTTATGAACAGACCACTCACCTAGGTGTCACTCCAAAAAAGAGGCTGGCAGGGCCCTGGTCGTTGTCCCCTGTGCTCCTCTGCCACTGAAGATTTAGATCACCTCCTGATTCACTGTGTTTTTACCATGAACGTTTGGAAGTGCTTGCTTCAGATCCTGTCTCTTACTTTGGCCTGGGAGGGCGTTTCCGTCTCTGACTGTTTTGCTGCTTGGCATAAAAACAAATCGGCTCCTATCTCCCTGGCAGCCATAGTTTGCTGGTGGATCTGGGTCGAGAGAAATTGGGCTATCTTTGAGGGGAGGCCTCCTTCGTGCCAGTCAGTTCTTCAAAAAATTCTCACCAATTTCAGTTGACAACCGACCTCTCAAAAAGTGTTTCCAAACAAAGTTTGCAACATTCACTGGACGGTTGGCACTATTCTGGTTAGTTTTGATGGAGCTGCTCTCTCTAGCGGCCTCTGTTGCGGAGCAGGAGGCTCCTTCAGAGCCCACCAGTCAAGGACGACAAACAGGTTTCTTAATTGCGGAGCGGGAACTAATAACAAGGCTGAGCTCCTGGGTTTGTGGGTCTCACTTTCACTTGCAAGTTTTTGGTCTTTAAACCACCTTCACGTTTTGGGTGATTCCAAACTAATCATTGACTGGATTAATCAAGTTAGCAAGTTCAATTCTGTTGATCTAGAAGGTTGGAAGCAAGATACGAGGAAACTGGCCTCCAACTTCTCCGACATCCAGTTCAGTCATATACCCAGGATTCATAATTTGGTGGCTGATGCTCTGTCAAAAAGGGTACTGAGTGCGGTGGCTGGTAGGCTCTCCATCTACCACAGTGATTATGGATTAGCGAGTCAAATTACTTCCTACAACCTCTTCGAAGAAGATTGAAGGCGCCTCTGTCACTGCTGTTTCCATTCATCAGAGTGATGCCATAGCTTCTCGGCTGGGAGATACTATGCATTTTTCTCTGTTTTGGTCTTTTAGACTTCTGTTCACCTTCACCCTCCAACGGTTAAGGGCGGCCCGTGAGTCATTCAATACTTACATTCTCTTCGTAGGAGATGGATGGCGCCTCCAGTACTGCTGATCTTTATTTCAGTGTGTTGCCATAGATTCTCGGTTGGGAGATTCTTAGAATTTCACTTTGATTTTGGAATCAAGATTACAGTTCTCATTCATCTTTCAACGGTTTTGGGCGGCCCACCTGGGAGTTTTCAGTTTCAGACTGTGGAGTCCGTTTACTGTTTTGAATCGGCTTATTTCACTGTTGGGTCTCATTTGCTACAGTTGTAGCTTCTCTATGTAAATGAATCTATACTCAATATAAATTCGAGGGAATTTTTCATGGAAAAAAAAGTAGTATGTATGCAATAAGCTACACCCTTCTTGGGAAACAACTGGAGCTGGGCGGGAAACTTACTTCTAAACCCTGTAACTGTCTTTGATGGCCTCTAATGGCGGGGATGGTTGCCTAAAATGGCGGGGATGTCAACCAGACTGGGCCTCCGAGGGGCTCTTCTGCTATAGCGAGGTTTGGTGGGTCTCACTAATATGGTAGCCGACTCGTGATTGAGTTTTTGGGGGGTTTTCCTTCAAAGTTAGGGTAGCTTTTTTGTATATTTCTTTCAGAGGTTTTTCACTATTTTAATGGTCGTGTTGGCCGGGTGGACTCACTGCTGATGTTGCTGACACTTGTTGGGGTATTTGGGTGGCCTTTCATTATAGTTAGGGTAGTTATGGCTAACTAGCGAAGGATTTGACTATATTTTTGTGGTTTAACTATACACTAGTGCTTATTTGGTGGGGCCTGGTGTTGTTTAAACATTGGTGTACCCATTTCAGTGTGCTCCACTTGTCATAGGCTATAAATTGTTTTTATTTTGGATTAGACTTGGTTTATGACTGCATGTCATATAAACCTGGTGGTAATACTCGGCATTAATACTGGCATTAACTGTTTCTTGAGTTTAGTGATAATCCTTGGAGTTCAAACCAGTGCTGCTTTCAGTGGCGGTCAGGTGGCACTTCTCTTATTGCTCCAACTACCTCCATGACAGAAGCAACCGTCAACGCACTTATGAGTGCGGTTGACGAGGTAGCCTGGGAATAGGCAGGCTTGTTTAATGTAACTGAGAAGCCATTAATTGCCCATCTACCCTCTTCTTTGGTAATGAAGAATACTATTGAGCCTTGTCATTTCTCTAGTGTAGATAGTCTTTTGTGAGAGGTTGGGTAATGAGCATTCTGGTCTTTCTACTCCAGGTTTCGCGGTAACAAACGATGCTCATAAGCATTTGGGTGGTGGAGGAACATTACCGGTTGGTCGTAAGTTCACCCCTAAGCGACAATTTGCTAAGAAGTCATGGCTACCTAACCGAGCATGTTGGAAAATGGTGTTGGGGGATGATTTGGGTCTGGAGGAAGTGGTGAGCTTGGCTTTAACTGCTCTGGTTGGTAGGTTCTCCTATCGTTCGCATTGCTCCACACCATAGCTTACCTAGATAAAGGAGAATTGGTCTCCTATTTTAGGATATACATTGGAAGTATTCTTCCTCCCCCGACGCTGGTTCGGCTTCAGTTTTCACTTGTCGGAGGATGTTGAGAAAATCCTTGGTAGGCTTTAGCCTTTTGATGGTGGGAGCTTGATGCTCAAGATATGGAGGATCTCTTTTGATCCAACACAAGATTACTTTCAATTCAGGCATTTGTGGATTTTGCTTCCCGGTCTTCTGTTAAATCTATGGAACAAAAAAGCATTAACAACCATTGGTAATTCTTTGGGACGCTTTATATGTGTTGATGATAATTCTTTGTGTGCACTGGAATGTAAACTTGGTAGGATTTTGGTCGAGGTTGATATACATTATGGTCTGTTGGAAACGTTGGACATTCAGTGGTGGGATCAATTCTATTCTCAGAGACTTCATTACTTGGGATTATCGTTCTGTTGTACCCTCTATCGAAAGACTAGACACCTGAGAAACTCTTGTTAGGGTTATGTGGAGGAGGAAGAGTTAGAGAACTCCTGACTTCGGAAAATGCCATGAAGTGATTCGCCGGAGTTCATTTTGACTACTCGCGAAGTACCCTGTACTGTCTCCTCGGACTCTCTGAACGGATTGGGTTCAGACACTCTCACAGGTAAACTAAAAGTTCATTGTCCTAGTCTTTTTAATTCTCTCACTTCTTGGGAAAATCTCGTGTTGGATGCGTCATCACAGCCCGGGGCTGTCTGTTTTTACTCCTTGTGACCCTGTTGTTGTATCACTGATTGGTACCGCGCCTTTATAGTTTCATTTAACTATTGGGTCGGACTCTACGCCCTTGGGTGACCTTACCTTGGCCCAAGGGGTAGTCAAGTCTATACATGGCTCGGTAAGGGCCCAATCCACTTGGTTGGAACCTAGGGTGTGTTACTCGGACTCTGTTAGTCCATTTGTTGAGGTGGGGGCTTCCATACCAGAGTCTCAAGCCTTTCACAAGATCTCTCAGGTGGGGGAAGATTTGGGGGGTATGAGCCTTTTTTAATCTCTAGATATCGGGAGGATGAACCTGGCGATTGTTCACTTGGGGAGACGTTGGAGTCGTTAGTTCCCATAATTCGGGAGGCCAGCACCACAGTTCTGCTAACTACATTTCAAGGAAAAGGTATATTGTCTATGTCGGGTTCTACAAATTTGGTGAACCACTCTGAACTCCGAAGTGGGGGGGCAGGTTCTAGTCATGCTTGGTCAAGAGGATTGGGCTTTGAGACCTCCTCGATTAAGACGAGAAGTGCCCGAAAGCGAGCTATTCTCTCAGTGAAAACTCATGTTGTAAGCTCTTCTTTTGCTACAGACTCTGGGGTGCTTAGAGGCATGAAAGCCCTTGCTCAAGCCAGATCATGATCCTTTTGTCCCTAAATATTCGAGGGGTGGGGGGGACCCTTAAACAAGCCTCCATGCACAAAGTTTGTAGGAAAGTTAAACCGGATGTGATCCTTTTACAAGAGACACTCATAGATGAGGAGAAGGATCGTCTCTTCATGGTGAAGTTTGTTCCAAATTGGAAAACTTGTGCAATCATCTCTGTGGGAAATTCGGGTGGGATTCTGGCTACATGGGACCCAAATAAGTTTTTGCTGGTTCCTTCACTTTGCAGTGGGGGAATTATTCTAAAAGGCATCTCACTTGAAAACAAACAGGATATTTTTTTTTTAAATGTTTACGGGCTCTATGTAGAGAGAAAGAGATTTTGGGATCGGGTGGCTATGGGGGGTCTGCTAGACACTAAAAATCTGATTCTTGCAGGAGATTTAAATTTTTCCATAGGAACTGATGAAGTCTGAGGGGAGACATCACAACTGGATAAACTTGTTGATTACTTCAAATGCTTGATGCAGGATCATCACTTGATTGATTTGTTACCAGAGGAGATTGTTCCTACCTAGAGGAATGGTAGAACTAGTCTGGATAGAATTTCTAAGCGCCTAGATTGAGTTCTTGTCTCGGAAAGCCTTTTAATTGATGTGGGAAGGTTTTGATCTTGGGTGGACCTTCCATTTGTCTTGGATCATGCTCCTGTGGTAGTCCAACTCGATTTTCAACAATTTCTGGTGGCTTATCCATTTAAATTAAATCCCTCTTGGTTGAATGAGGCAGAATTCATGCCTATTGTTAGTGATGTTTGGCGGGATCCAGACTTTTTATTGGAATCAGATGTCCATATCAGGTTTGTTTGGAAGATGAAAGTCTTAAAGGCACGGATAAAAACATGGGCTAAACATAGACGGTGTGAAAAACAAAAAAGACTTATCACTCTTGAGGAGGAGATCAGGGTGGCTTTGACAGATTTAGTAAGGTCTAGGGTGTTTCCTTTTAGTGACTATAGTTTGAAGTCCTTGGAGTCTAAACGTAATCGCCTACTACTGATCGATGAAGAACATTGGCGACAAAAGAGTTGTGCAATATGGTTAAAGTGTGGAGACCGGAATACTAAGTATTTCCATCAATTTTCTAGTGCAAAGAGGAATCAAAAGCATATATGGGAGATCTGGGATGATCTGGGTCAGGAACATAGAGGACAAGAAGCTCTAAAGACCGAGGCAAACACATATTTCAAAAATTTATTTTCGGAGGATCCCCTTATTTCTCCTGTGGATCAATTGAATATTGTCCGACTGTTTCCATGTTATATACCTAATGAGGACTCTATTCTAATTGTAAGACTGGTCACCAAACATGAAATTTGGGGTATTTTAAAACTCTTTTCAATTGATAAAAGTCGAGGCCCGGACGGTTGGACGATTGAGTTTTATATAAAAAAAAATTATGTTGTGGGGGATGACCTGGTGGATTTAGTTGAAGACACGCGGATTAGAGGGAGGATTAAAAGTTCCTTAAATACTACTTTCTTGGCACTGATTCTGACGCCGCCGCACCCTCACTGGCACGTCCGCTTCTCCAGGACCTTCTTTCCTCTCGGCCCGAAGAACGTCAATGTTCTTCTATGTCCCTATCGGGAAATATCTACCCACGGATTCTCTTCGCGCGACTTCCCTTTGTTCACTTGTCGGGAAATCGAAACTCGCAGCTTCGCGAGCTCACTGTCGATCACTATACTCTCGAGTCCCCGAGACCCGATGTGTCAGTCAACGCTGACTTCCTCTTTCCTCTATCAGGACTTCGGATCTTTCGCGCCTTCGCTACTCGCGACACCAAACACTCGGTTCTCCAACTTCTGATAACCGATGCGTCGAGATGCCGAAACTCGCGATCTCGCTCCCTCGCGACTTCACCACTCGTGCGATCAAATGACTCCTACATCGACCCCTGAGGCCCGAGACGCCGATACTCGAAATATCGCTACCTCGCGACTTCACTACTCGCGAGGTCAATTGATTTCCCTGTCGACTCCCGATGCCCGAGACACCGATACTCGCGTCACCTGTCACGTCACTAACTCTTGTGGCCCACACTACTTACGTAGCTATCGGAATATCGCGTCTTGAGATCTCGCGATTCCCATTGAAATAATTTGGAGTCTCGACTTACAAACTCCCGATATGCCGATCTACGAGTAGGACGAATGTTCCTCGTGATCTCGATCAACGGCTCCTGTCCTCCTGAGCTTCGAACCTTCTCTACACCTGCACTGTAACTACCTCGCACTTCTGGAAGATCCCACGGCTCGCAGATCTTCGCAAAACCTCCTCGAAGGATTTCAACCGTCCGTCCCTTCCAATGAAACCTACAAAATGACGAGATGCTCTTCCGCAAAAATCGTCACCCTGCGCACAAACCTATGATGCTTCCGTTCAACCTGCTCACGCACAACTTCTTGCTGGTCCTTCAACGAAATTGAAGGCCTATCCCTCCTAAGCTTTCCACGACTTTAAGTCCTCTCAGAAAGAAACTTCTTGCACGCACTCCTTGCGGAAAATATTCAACCATGACTAAGTGTTGAAGCCTTCGATCTTGCGCACTCCTGCAGCAGAAATATTTAAATCCCTTTTGCTCAGAATCGCAACTCTGAGACTCAGCTTGGCCTGCACACTCCTTGCACGGCACTTTGCTTAACCTACACTTCTGGGAACTTAGAGCAAAAGTTACCTCTACTTGAACCCTTTTGTCAATGCACTCCTTGCGGACGATTCAACTGCACTCCTTGCAGGAATTCTCTGGTTTAAGATAGAGAAACAATTGAAACTAATTCCTTGTTCTCATAGACTTCAATTCAACCATGAAATCACATACATAGCATATAAAAGAAAATGTATGATAGGAAGCGAACATTCATGAGCATAATATCATAAATACACAGAGAATAACACAACCATGGAATTGAATCAAAGCTTTCTCTATTAATTCAATGTCTGTACATGGGTATTCTTCATACAGTTCTCTGCATGCTCTCTTCTTCTGAATGCTCTAGCTAATGTTACAATGCACAATGAGGGTGTCTATATCCCATTTCCCTCTTGCGCTCTAAGGCTATCAAATCTAGAATTAAATATTCTATCTACTTTACATTAAGTCTATTAAATGCCTCATCTACCTAAGGATGAGAGCTATCTGCTCAAGGTCCATTACAATATACAAAGTGCGCCTTCATAAATGGCTTCATTAAAGACTTGTGCAACAATATCAAGGTGAAATTCAAAAGAAATTTTGCTGGCTTGTCCAACTCTCTTCTGCTTCCGCGCTGGCTCACTTGACGTGGGCGATGCTCTTGCATCATATTCCCTCGCTTGAAAATTTTCATGGGCTCCTATCCATGAACTCCTACACGGTCTATCCATGCTTTTGTATTTCTGCTTTTGTCTCCCAACTGGCATCTTCCACTGGGTGATTCTTCCACTTGACCAGATACTCGAAGTACTCTTTTCTTCTGGTCTTCGTACCCACTCTCTTGTCCAGTATGCACTCCATCTGTGGCTTCTCTGCTACTGGTAATTTTTTCATCCACTGGATCACTGGTTCCCCGGCTCCAGTCTCTGCTTCTCCAGGTTTGTATGGGTATAATTCTGCGACATTGAATATCAGAGATATTCTTATGCCATCCGACAACTCAATCTCATATGCATTTTCTCCGAATTTTCTCAAGACCTTGCATGGCCCAATTTTCTTCATTTTGAGCTTATTGTGTGTTCCCCTTGGGAACCTTTCGTTCCTCAAGTGTGCCAGAACTAGATCACCAACTTCAAACTGAAGTTGTCTCCGATGCTGATCTGCTCTGTGCTTATATTCCTGGTTAGATTTTAGCAGTCGTTCCTTCACCTAACTGTGAAGTTCTTTCATCGCCTCAACGAATTCTTCTGCACTAGCAATGCTAGTAGCAGTTTGCTCTGAATCCCTTAGTTCAGATACTCCTCTCGGCTACATCCCATATACAACCTGAAATGGACTCCTGCCTGTACTCTGGTTCACTGAATCATTGTATGCAAACTCTGCCTGTGGCAATATGTTGTCCCAACTGCTATGGTGCTCCATCACTAAGCTTCTCAACAAGTCTCCCAGATTCCTATTCACCACCTCTGTTTGTCCATCCGTCTGAGGATGATAAGCAGAACTAAATGCTAAGTTAGTTCCTAGCTTCTTCCATAAGGTCCTCCAAAAATGCCCTATGAATTTAGTGTCCCTGTCCGAGACTATGCTCTTCGGTAGTCCATGAAGTCTAACGATCTCTTTGAAGAACAAATTCGTGATGTGAGTCGCATTGTTGGTCTTCTGGCATGGTATGAAGTGTGCCATCTTAGAAAACCTGTCCACTACTACAAAGACGAAATCAACACCTCTTTGCATCCTCGGCAATCCCAATACAAAATCCATACTGATCGCTTCCCATGGCCTCTCTGGTATGGGCAACGGCTGATAAAAACCTGCATTCTACTTTCTTCCCTTCGAATGCTGGCATGCCCTGCATCTGTCAACAAATCTCTTGACTTCTGACCGCATTCCCGGCCAAAAATAAGACTCGCTCAACTTTGCGAATGTTTTGTCATGGCCAAAGTGTCCTGCCAATCCACCACTGTGTTTCTCCTTCAATATATTCTCCCTCATGGAGCATTTCGAAATACATAGTTGATTGCCTCTGAACAACAATCCTTCTTGAATCATGTAATCTATCCAAGGACTCTTGTCTCTGAGAACTGGATTCTCAACTGCTTCATAAGCTTCTCCAAAGTCTGTATCTCCTGCGTACATGTCTCTGAGATTATCAAAACCCAAAGTTTTGACTCGGAACTCCTGCAGCAGTAAACATTTCCTGCTCAAAGCATCAGCCACTTTGTTAGTAGTACCCGAAATATGCTTAATCAAAAATGTGAAATTCTGCATATACTCTACCCATTTGGCATGTTTCTGATTCAACTTCTCTTGTTGAGTCACAAACTGTAATGCATGATTATCATTGTACAAAACAAATTCTTTTGGGATCAAGTAATGCCTCCACTTCTTCAGCACCGGTATGATAGCATAAAATTCTTTATCATACATGGAGTATTTCAATTTCGCCTCATCCAACTTCTCACTGAAATATGCAACTGGCCTGTCTTCCTGACTCAAGACCGCTACTATGGAAAACCCACTTGCATCACATTTCACCTGAAATGTTTTCTGGAAATCCGGCAACACCAACACTGGTTGTTCCGTGATCTTTCGCTTCAGCAGATTGAAGCTCTTTTCAGCCTCTGTTGTCCAGTGAAAATATTTATGCCGCTTCTTTACTGTATCCATCATTGCTGCACTAATTCCACTGAAATTCCTGATGAACTTACAGTAGAAACTAGCCAACCCATGAAAACTCTTCACCTCGAACACATTTCTCAGTGATGGACAATTTTTAATTATCTCCACTTTATCCGGGTCCATCCTCAACTCATTTGCCGAAATAACAAAACCCAAGTAAATGAGCTTTGTCTTCATAAATGAAGATTTCTTCACATTGATCAACAGCTTCTCCTGCTGTAGCTTCCCCATCACTATAGCCAAATGCTTCAGGTGTTCAGCCACTGACTTACTGTAAATCAATATGTCATCCAAATAAACAATGACAAACTTCCCGATGAACTCTTTCAGCACTTCGTTCATCAACCTCATAAAGGTACTTGGTGCATTCGTCAAGCCAAATGGCATGACTAGCCATTCATACAAACCTTCGTTTGTCTTGAATGTTGTTTTCCACTCATCGCCTTCCCTCATGCAAATCTGGTGGTATCCACTCTTCAAATCTATTTTCGAAAAATACTTTTCCCCACTCAAGCAATCCATCAGATCATCCATTCTCGACAGTGGAAACCTGTATCTAATGGTTATCTTATTGATCGCTCTTGAGTCTGTACACATTCACCAACCTCCATCCTTCTTGGGACTGAGTACTATTGGAACTGCACAAGGACTCAAACTTTCCCTGACTAATCCTTTGTCCAATAACTCCTAGACCTTCTTCTTGACCTCTTCATTTTCTTGCGGCGTCAACCTGTACGCGGCTTTATTCGGAAAACTAGCTCCTAGTATAAGGTCTATGTGATGACTCACACTTCTCATCAGTGGCAATGAACGAGGTAATTCATCCACTATGATGTCAGCGAACTCTTCTAGCAATTCCTGAACTTCATCCAGTAAAACATCCACCCTTGTGCTAGTCAGAACAATTCTCGGCTTCCTGACTACAAAGAATTGTGGATCTTCTTTCTTCTCAACCTCTGTAAGAAGCTCCTTCCCACTCATGAGAAGTATTGTGTTGTTTACTTCCGGCTGCACTTCCTTATCTTTTAGCGGAAGCAACATATGGTTTCTCCCATTCTTCTCCAGGGTATATGTGTTCATTCTCCCATCATGAATCACATTTCTGTCATATTTCCATGGTCTACCTAACAATAAATGACATACATCCATGGGAATAACATCACATAAGATCTTATCATTATACCCTCCTATTTTGAATTCGACCAAGCATTGTTTAGTAACAGTTACCTGGTGTCCTTTCTGTAGCCACGAAACTCTGTATGGGCTTGGATGATCAGTCGTATCCAGCTCTAGTTTCTCTACCATCTCTGTGGATACGAGATTATCCATGCTACCACTGTCAACAATAACCTTGCACACCCTATCCTTGGTCTTGCAAGCTGTTCTGAATAGTCTGGTCCTCTGAATCAAGCTTTCCACCTCCTTCTCAGGTGTCAAAAGGACTTTATGTATCGCAAGCGATCTTCCGCCTTCTGTGTCTTCGGCCTCAACATCCTGCCTCTATGCTTCTGTGATGTGAGCTTCTCCAGTGTCTTTCTTTTTCTCTGGACACTCGTAAGACTTGTGTCCATTCTTCCCACATGTAAAACATGTGATTACTCCACCTCGGCCTCTTCCTCTACCTCTAGTACAAGGAAAAGTATTTCCATCAGCATATCCTCCACTCTGCTTTGTATGCTGTCCTCTCTGTTCAACATGTGGCCCCTTCTGTGAGGTTCCACCTCTTTCAAATCTACCCTAAGGTTTCTTCCATTCCTCCTTGGGCTTCTGATATTTTTCTTGGGCAACTGCTTTGCCTCTTGGCTGTCTTCTGCCTTGCCCTTGCTGACCTTGCTTTCATCTCAACTTCTCCTCTACTTTCAGAGCCATCTGATAAGAATCTTCCACCGTTCGGATGGTTAGCATGCTTAGTTCATCCTGAATGTCGTATCTCAGACCATTCAGATATCTAGCAACTTTCTCATCATCGCTCTCCCGATGACCTGCTCTGATGTTTAGTCGATAGAATTCTTCAGTGTATTCTTTCACTGTCATCAGTTTCTGTCTCAGGTTCTGCATCCTCCTGAACAAAGAAATTGGTAATCTCTTGGGATGAACTTCTCTTTCATATTCGCGATCATCCGACCCCAACTCTTAATCTTCTGCTTGCCTTTGCAGCATCTATCAGCTTGTAGCTCGTCCCACCACAATGCTGCATGTCCTTTCAAGCGTGTGACAGCATGCCTGACCTTCTTATCTTCTTCGATATCCTCATAATCGAAGTATGTGTCGAGAGCTCTAATCCAATCTAGCAGCTCCTCTGCATCCAGATTTCCCTCATAGACTGGAATGTCCATTTTCACCTTTGCACCCATTCTGGCAATGGCTTTGATCAACCTCTCGGTTGATGCATCTTCTGGTGTGACCTCTTCTTCATGTCTAGCTTCCTCTTCGACTTCAGAATCACTAAGATCCCCTGCACCAACTCCGCGTGTCTGAGCTGTCTCCATGTCTTCAAGCCTTTCTCGGAGATCTCTCATCTGCCTTTCCATTTTTGGATTTGCTGCCGGCCTGCCTCTTCTACTCACCTCCCTATCTTTTGGGTCAGGTGACTGCCTTTCTCTTCTGGGCAGCATGGTGTATTCTCTTTCTCTGCTACAGAAAGCAAGAGATAATCCCGCTCTGATACCAAACCTGATGTCGCTGCACCCTCACTGGCACGTCCACTTCTCCAGGACCTTCTTTCCTCTCGGCCCAAAGAACGCCAATGTTCTTCTATTTCCCTATCGGGAAATATCTACCCACAGATTCTCTTCGCACGACTTCCCTTTGTTCACTTGTCGGGAAATCAGAACTCGCAGCTTCGCGAGCTCACTGTCGATTACTATACTCTCAAGTCCCCGAGACCCAATGTGTCAGTCAACATTGACTTCCTCTTTCCTCTATCGGGACTTCGGATCTTTCGTGCCTTCGCTACTCGCGACACCAAACACTCAGTTCTCCAACTTTCGATAAACGATGTGCCAAGATGCCAAAACTCGCGATCTCGCTCCCTCGCGACTTCGCAACTCGCGCAATCAAATGACTCCTACCTCAACCCCCGAGGCTCGAGACGTCGACACTCGAAATATCGCTACCTCGTGACTTCGCTACTCGTGAGGTCAATTAATTTCCCCATCGACTACCGATGCTCGAGACACCGATACTCGCGTCACCTATCATGTCACTAACTCTTGTGGCCCACACTACTTACGAAGCTATCAAAATATCATGTCTCATGATCTCGCGATTCCCGTTGATATCGCACGATGTGGCATAACACCATTGTCTACTCTCCTTATCATCTAGTCTATGGAAAAGAACTTATATTTTCAATTTAGTTTGAGATCAAGACTCTAAGGATGGCCCAGGAAATTGGACTGGATCTTATAGAGGCACATAAACAACGCTTACAATAGCTCAATGAGTTACATGAAGCACGCATGTTCTCCCTGCAGTGCACAACTATTATTCAGCAGTAGAGAGCTAGTTGGCACGATAAACATATCAAGAATAAATCCTTCCAGAAAGGTGATTGGGAGCTTCTCCATGATTCCAAATTTCAAGATTTTCCTGGAAAATTATAGACAAGGTGGCTGGGACCATATGAAATCAATGAATTTCATGATAATGGCACTGTCACTTTAGTTACCATTGATGGGTTTGGTTCTCCTTTTATGATAAATGGACATTGGCTACGACTCTACCATCAGTCGCTTTCAAAAGAATCCTTTTTCCAGGAAGTAAGTAAGGACCCTACTGTTCAGATTTTAGCTGGCTAGGAAGGTAACCCAACGGCTTCAACTTCATAAATTATGATTTTTACCAGCACTATACATATTGTATATAGATTTATTTATGGATTTGCTTGAGTTTTTTTTCTTTCTAGGGAAGTCACTTGAGAAAATAAGAACTAAAAGAGATGAATGTAATGAATATGATTAACACTCTTTTATGTTCCTTACTCATGTCTCGCTTTGAAAAACCTATTGAATATAAACCTTGTTTTCACACAAGGTGAATATGTCATGTTCCACAACAAAAATCAGGAAACTGTAATGAATGCATGACACTAACAAACCATCCAATACTTCGATTATTGAATAAACCTACCCATAAAAATTAAATGAATTTAGTTTATGACTAATCAATCCTAGATTCGCTAAAATGAAAATGTTTGCGAGAGGTTTCCAATAAATTAATTAGATGGTTAAAAAAATTTGAACATCGTAGTTGCCATTCATTCAACCAGAACAACTGTCGTTCCCTTCCTGCGATTGTTGTTCCCTTTGCGTGTAGTTTTCGTTCATTTGAACGGAACAACTGTTGTTTCGTTTGTGCGGTTATTGTTCCCTTTGCGCATAGTTGTTGTTCATTTGAATGAAACAACTTTCATCCCCTTCAGGAAATTGTTGTTCCCTTTGTGTAAAATTGTTGTTCATTTGAAAGTAACGAGTGCCATCCCCTTTGTTACAACCGTTGTTCCCTTTGTCATGATTGACATTCATTTTTCAATATTCTTGTTCCTTTCTCCCAAAAGGCACGATTCTTTTCTCATAAACAAGCATGCCATTATTACGTTAGCCACTCCTTTGGGTATGACCTTCACTAATTGATTTTCATCAGCACCACTTCTAATGATTTGTCATTTTTTGTGTGGACTGTCTAGCATACCTATTCAAATTGTTTTTTGGATTAATTTCTCTAAATTATCTTAAATATTGTTCATAATCCTTAACCACGATAATGCATTTCTTTCCCCTATATATATACATATACTTGAATGAAAATTTTCCTTCATATCATAATGAGGAGTCTAAATCACATTTTACTTGGAATTCTTACACTTCTTACACCATCCCTCACTCTTAAGGAGTACATGAGCCTCCCTTAATAGATCCTAAATAAATAAAAATAAAAAATAAATAAAAACGATTTAAACAAAAATTAAAAATATAGTAATAAAATTCTCCAACAAAGGATAGGGGGTCTCATCACGAGCCAAACTACCACAATAATAAGATAATAACATAAGTGGCATTCCCACTATGGCTACCACACCAGGGCAATGGCCTTTGGCATTTTTTCATCCAAGGACAAGAGGTCTCATCACGAGGCGACTTGTTCACTTAGGTTACGATCTAGTGAGTGGCATTATCATTATTTGGCTACCAAACCAGGATAGTGGTATTTTTCGGAAAAGACAATTCAAACTATTTATTGAGGATACGGGCTCATCTATGGGTTAAAAGGAAACCATGTCGAGGCTATGGACATTTGCTGGCAGTAGTGGCTTTGCTTGTGGTATGGAATTTTACTTTAAATACGCCAAGTTTTGTGTGTGTTTCTAGACTTCCTTTCCTAACAACGAGGCTATCATTCCGGTTATATCCCATAAAAAGTGAAAGTAACAATGTTATGACACGTGGAATATTTTTAAACACATGAACAAATTTAAATTATTCAGGATCTTTTTCTTGAAACATTTTTTGAACATAGGTATGTAAATTTGAATTTCCCACACAAGAATGATTATTTTTCATGATTATTGTTAAAGTTCTTTTGAAGGTTATTAATGATTATTCTCCAGCAGTGGCGGCAGCGTAGTAATCACACCTCACTTGACCTACCTGCCATCATTACACTCGCACATGTCAACGTTCGAGGTCAACCTTTCCATTTATGAGGGGGTAGATATCTTGCACATTTACCGATAGATCATAATAATTGCAATAAATGGAACTCACATTTGTATATACATATGTTGTTCTATGATATTCACTATTTATGGTAATATTGTCTCAAAATTTGGTCAAACTAAGCTACAGCCTGGAACAATAGTTGTCCTCATTTGTTCACAGAAGATATGGGAAACTGAAGTGTACGTCGAGAGCCCACATTGCTGCAAGTAACCAACCAGGCAAGAGAAATTTTACATCGTCTGGGATGGATAGAATATTTCAACAGATTGCAAGGATATGACACAAATATCATGCTAGCATTTTTTCATAACTTCCAGAGAGGAGTCTGTGTGTTCCAAGACATACAAATTCCAGTCACTAAGGAAATTATAGTGAAGGTTACATGTCTCCCCAATGAAAGCATACAGTGGACGGGGAAGTATGCAACGCTCAAGGAGGCTATGGAATATTTCATAGAACTTGGAGAAAAACTCGATAAAAAGGGGAAGGGACTCAACCCCATCGCTCTCAGCAAACCATGGAGGGAGCTGGCAGGAGTAATACAAAGGTATATAACATGTGATGGGAGGTTTGATGTGGTAATTGTTAGTAGCACTAAAACAGAGTTTAGTAATAAATTTTCCATTTTTTCTAAATGCCATGTTACATGAAGTTGTTCTAAGAACTCAGAAGGCTAAGATCATGCCACTATAATTAGTCACCCTGGACTAGTAAAGGTAATAGTAAACAGGGCCCTGAGCCAAACTCAAATAACTTGGGGTGATCTAATCGAGGCCGATATGCCCCTACAAATATAACAACCCAAAATTCACCAAGAAACCCCCTCACAAAGAATTGAGACAACTCAGGAAGAAGGGGACAATGCCCAAATTGAAACTCCACTACACCAGCCTGAAATTGAAGCAAACCCCATCCAATTGGCATAAACCTAGACCAAACAGGAAGAAACATCAAGGAAGAGGAGAAAAATAACAATTGTTGTCCCTAAAACCTATAATGTGAAAAGAAGAAGGGGAAAAATGACAATTCAACTTGAAAACATTCAGGAAGCTATGCAAACATAACAACCCCCACAAGACACTCAAGAAAATGCACAGATAGAACAACCATCACTTGTAAACCTTACATAACATTTTTTCAAAATTTATGAGCTAGAAATGGCTCAAGTACTGGGGAATTTAGGGACATTAGTTACCGAAGACACAAGAAGGTCAGAAAACCAAGCACCAACTTCTTCTTCAAACCCTTCCTTGGACCTCCCTGACATAGAGATGCCATTCCCCAAAGATATAGCACAACCAGAACCTCAAATTGAGTTAAACAACCTTGTAAAACAGACAGAGCACATAGAAGAAACATGGGAACATTCATTAGTTGATCAAGGTGAGGAAAACCTTAACATTCCCCACAAACAGAAAATAGCAGGCAAAAGCCACAATAAAATCAGAAAATTGAAACAAGAAAACAAGATGTTGAGAAAAAGGGTTAAACAAATTAAAGTACTAAAGCATAAAGTTGTTAAACTCAAAGAAATAATTATAGAGTTAAGAAAACAATTGGAGCAAGCTGATAATACCTATGAAAGGAAGAAATCCAAAAGGCCTAGAACACAAGGAAGGAACCCACTTCCTATGAGGACAATCCATACCAGTTCTGCTACGACACAGACATAATTGTCTACTCCATTGGAAATAGTAGAGATAGCGACTCAAATAGATATTCCAGCAGTAGAAGAAACAACTATCCAAACTGAGGGAGTACTTCCTAAAAAATTTCCTTCTCCTTTGGAGACAATTGATATAGAGACCCAAAAAGATTCCCCAACAACAAAAGAGACAGGTGTTCATATCGAGGAAGCATTTCAGTCTCTTGAACAGAGTGTTGTCATTAATGGGTTAGAGGTAGAGTTGGTGCAAACCCAACAGACCTTGACTCAATGTAGGAGTGAAATGATAACCATGGAAGAGAATCAAAAGGTTGTCAAATAACTTAAATCCATGTCAGCAACAGAGAACAAGACTTTTGTTGAGCTCAACAGAGCTGAAGGAAAGGTGAATAAAGTACAGGTCCAGTTAGATAAATATTTGGAGAAAATCAAAGAAATTTTCTCTGTTTATTCTGACATAGTAGATTGGAGGGATCCTACCACTAATTACAACTTGTTTTTATTAGAATGTTATTTGTTGCTAAGGATAAAAGCTATTAGAGCAAGAAAACCTTTTGATTTCACCATTGTTTCTGAGTTTGTTTCATTCTTTAGAGAACAATAAGAAGGAGTGCAATAATTTATGTGTGAGCTATACCTTCACAACTTCATCTTAAGAGAAAACATAAAAGAGAACCCTAATCCTTTCATTGGAGACATACAGTTTCAAGCATTCTTGACTTTTACCAAGAACCAGACTAGGTGGGATAAAGAACACAAGGTTTTCTTAAAAAGGGAGATTGGGCTACACCTTTGGATCAAAGGGGCACCTCCTAAATCCTTGCAGCCATTATGCAACACAAAAAATTTATGAAAAGAGAGAAGGTGGTAGAATCCTTATCTCCTTAGAATCCATAGAACCCTTTGGTTTCAAAAACTTTCATGCAACTACCTTCAGGTTGGAGAGGTATGTCGGGATGATCCTGGATGAAGGGCCTGCTTGGATTGGGTGTAGATATATTCCTCCTATTATTTGGTATCCTCCAGAAGGTTACAAGAGTAATTATGAAATTTGTAAGAAGGAGGAAGAAGTTGCTTTTGAAGAGCTCAAAAGTAAGAATGGGTTCAAACGACCTGGAGAACAGACCTCCCCTCCCTTCAACATCACTACTTTACATGTAAAATATTTTCTTGCATGAGGACATGAAAAAGGTAATATGGGGGGTATGTTGAGTTCAGAAAAAGGTACAAATATCCTCCTTATCACCATGGTTTATGATACAATCTTGATTGAATTTTCCATTAATTAGAGATAATTAGGAAATAAAATGATTAAAAAGTCTTCTGGAAATATTATTGAGTGATATTAGATCATTTCTGAATTTTGGTTTGAATTGTTTGATTTTATTGCATAAATGGACAATTATGGCTAAACTCAAGATAGCTAAGAAGATTATGAAGATGCGTAGACTGTTGGAGGTCAAGGAAATTAGGTGCAAAGCGGTTTTGAGGAAGATTGATTCTCTATTTTGTAATCTTCATAAATAGTAAAAGAAATCATGATGATCTCTCGATCCTCTGGATAGTTTAATTTACCCATATCATTGTAATATATAGAGGGAAATGAACCCTAAAGAAGAATCGAAGAAAATTATCCAAGCATTCAAATCTTTGAATTTCTCTGTAGAAGCAATCTATTGTAAATGTTTTACCAGTTATGAAGCTAATGGAAGCCTTGAGCGTTTTTACCATTTTTCATACTGAGTTTCTAGCAGTAGTACTTTTGAAGACCGTGGGCCTAGTCGGAAGGAGATATTGTTTTAATATGTAATCGTATCAATTTGATTTCAGTCCTGTGATTTAAATCTCTTTGCAACAGTTAAGATAAATGCGTGAGTGTGTTGATGTTTTCATAAATTGGTTATGCTATTTCACAGAGGATAGATGCTTCATTAGGTTATCGATTGTTGTTCCATTTCCCATTTTTGTTAGTTTATTTGTTTGACAGTTCCTCTCATTTTCACATACGTTGTTCCTTTATTAAATTTACATTATCTGTTCCTTTCTCTTAAATTCACAATTGTTTCTCCTTTCGCTTAAAGTTACATTTGTTGTTCCTTCTCAATTTTACAGTACTTAGTTGTTCTTTTCTAGCAGGTTAAATAGTCATTGATAGATTGATTCATTAAGTATTTTCATATATTGAATTATTGTTTTCAGAGTCAGATGAAATAGATTGATTCATTAAGTGTTTTCACAGATTAAATTATTGTTTCTTAGCTAGATGAATTCAACAAGTTGGTTAATACCTTAAATTAACAGCAGGTTATAGATTAGATTATAATTATGTTGAGTAAGATATTAATTTCAGAATCTGAATGAATGTGTGAGGAACTTGATTATTGATAAACTCAAATTTACTTTAGCTACACGATTTTAACCTCTACAACTATCTACATAGACTTTGTTGATATTCTTGAAAGAAAAGACGAATCCTCGGGTTGATAAATTAATGTTAAACTAAGGTTTTTTTTAGGACAACTTTAGAGCCCAACAACAACCAAGTTAGTGTTAGAAAAAAAGGATCGTGAAGAAATAAAATAAAACAAATGAAGAAATAAAACATAGAAGATACCCAATACAATAGAGAGACATATATACATGCTTCACCCAGTGTGGGATACATCCACTAGAGAAATTGCTAGGTCCTTCCTTTTTATTATCCAACAAAATGAAGGGATACAACCTACAATGCACATGTTGTAACTTCCTCTTCTTTCTCTCGCAGTCTCCTCTCTCAGAATACAATATTCATACACATATATAGATGCAATACATTTCCCTCATAAAAGAGGGTTTCCTTCTAGGGAAAAACATCCCTAAAATAACTTATATTGTTATATTTGTGACCTTATAATGAACGATCCATATTGGATGTGTGCCTGTTGGTTGTGGAGCCTGATTATCTTCTTGATTCAGAGGTCCTTGCTTTCAGCCATGTTTATACCCCATGAAGTATTTACACCCTAGAAGTATGTACACTCTTCCACGTGGGGGAGTGCAGAGGGGGGGTACCCCCTCTGCGGGGTCCGGGGAGTCCATCCCCCCGGCTGGGGGGTCTGGGGGCAAATCCCCCGAAGAAAAAATTGCCTTGTAAAAGTATATTGTAATTTCATTGTAAATCTGGACCGTTCATTATAAGGTCACAGATCTAACGGTAGAGATTGTTAGGGTTTTTTGCCCTAGAAGGAAACCCTCTTTTATGAGGGAAATGTATTACAGCTATGGATGATGGTGAA
>ML777584.1:422503-440447 GCA_009831015.1 Picea engelmannii | reverse complement strand
ATACTTGAGAGGTACTGCTAATCATGCATTATGTTTTGGAGGTTCAGAAACTGTTCTACAAGGATATGTTGATTCAGATATGGTAGGTGATAAAGATAGCAGGAGGAGTACCATAGGGTATGTGTTTACTATAGGTGGAACAAAAGTAAGTTGGATTTCAAAACTGAAAAAGATTATTGCACTTCTAACAACAGAGGCAGAGTATGTTACTGCTACAGAGGCTAGTGAAGAGATGATTTGGTTACATAGGTTTATGGAGGAATTGGGAAAGAAGCAAGAGAATAACAGGTTGTACTGTGATAGTGAGAGTTCCATCCATATTGCAAAGAAATCAACCTTCTGTTCGAAGACTAAGAATATACAGTTGAGGTAGCACTTCATACGATCTGACTTGGAAGATGGACATTTGAAGTTGTAAAACATACACACTAGCTAGAATCCTGCAGACATGTTAACAAAGGGAGTAACCAGGGAGAATTTGAGTTCCTACTCAGTTTCAGTTGGTCTTCAAGAATGAAGATGAAGATGAGAAATTTTGCAAGTCTAATAAGGTTCAGAGTTCATCATATACAACAGCGGTGGAGCTGTTGAGATCAGTCTCCAAGTGGGAGATTGTTGGTTATGGAGCCTGATTATCTTCTCGATTCAGAGGTCTTTTACTTTCAGCCATGGTTATACCCCATGAAGTATTTACACCCCAGAAGTATGTACACTCTTCCACGCGGGGGAGTGTAGAGGGGGGGGTACCCCCTCTGCGGAGTCTGGGGGAGCTATCCCCCTAGCTGGGGGGTCTAGGGGAAAGCAAGCCCCTAGTGGGGGTTCAGGGGCTTAGCCCCCTGAAGGAAAAATTGCCTTGTAAATGTATGTTGTAATTTCATTGTAAATCTAGACCGTTCATTATAAGGTCACAGATCTAACGGTAGAGATTATGTTAGGGTTTTTTTCCCTAGAAGGCAACCCTCTTTTATGAGGGAAATGTATTTTGGCTATGGTTGATGGAAAATATTGTATTTTGAGATAGGAAACTGTGAGAGAAAGAAGAGGAAGTTACAGGGGTTTGTTGTAGGTTGTATCCCTTCATATGCTAGATAATAATAATGGAAGAACCTGGCAATTTCTCTGGTGGACATAGCCCACACTAGGTGAACCACGCAAATCTGTCTCTATTGTATTGTGTATCTTCTGTGTTTTTTTTTTGCATTTGTTTTATTTTATTGCTCCACGTTCCCATTTTTCTAATACTACCTTGTTACTCATACCCTTTTTGTATTTGATTACCAAATGAAATTGTTGAAGAAAACGCATCCACCTGTAATGTCGAGATTGTTGTAGCTTGGTTTTTTATTGGAGATACTGTAAGGGTTGATGATCCATATGTATGATTTTTTTCTTCCCTAACAAGTAGTGCTTCCATTTCTTTACACTTTGAACTAATGCATACAACTCTTTATCATATGTTGGATACTTAACAACATCTTGGTTAAAATTTTCAAAGTGGTAAAAAATAGGCTTATGATATTTTAGCAATATTGCACCCATGGCGTATCCACTAGCATCTGTTTCAATTTCTAAAGGATGTTGAATATTTGGCAGTGATAATACCGGTGCGATACTGATATTTTCCTTCAAAGTTTTGAAATCGTTTTGTTCCTTTCCTCCCCACTGAAAATTTTTCTTCACACTAGTTAAAGCATGCAAATGAGTTGCAATAAAAGAGAAGTTTGAAATGAATCTCCTCCAGTACTAGACTGCACCTAAGAAGCTCTGTACTTCGGTTACACTTTTGGGCTCAGGACAATTTACAATTACATTAATCTTGGAAGGATCAATTCTTAATTGTCCTCCTCCTACAATATGAACTAAGTACACAAGTGCAGTCTTATTGTTGGCACAGGGGCAGACCCAAGGTTCAATGCTCAACAATGCACCAACAAAACCCTAAATATCAGCCCTTTCGACAACACCTACAGAGAAGCCGAAGTCTCACCTGAGGTAGAAATAGGGGGGTTACAGGACGCAGGTGTCTATAACCAAGCTGGGACACATATCTGTGATAACAACACTTCACAAAGTATTCTAGTAACACTTAGAAGACGATATGCATTAGTTTATTAGATTTATTAACATCGCAGGACATACCCAAAGAGAGATCAACGTAGTAACAATAAATCATTATATATCCTGAGTACTTAGAACTGAGTTATATGTAACTTCATTTACCCTTAACACAAGTAATCACATAAGAAATAACAGATATATCTATCATACATACTAATCAAAGAACTGAGCATATTCATAACATAAACAACACAACATAAATCCAACCAAAGACACAAGATATACATGGTTCACCCCAGTGTGGGGCTACGTCCACCAACTGCTTTTCTTCTGTATTATTCTTTTGATCTTACATTCATTCACTCCTGTTCACTAAGCCACAGAGTCAAGCTTTTCACCAAACATGATATCTGTGTACTGAGCATGAGATCCTCTTTCCAAAACTAGGTTGAGGCACAGAGAAAACTTTCTATCAAGCACAAAGCCTTACACATAGACATTCCCTTGCACAAAGCCAATCGAACTACTTGTACTTTTCCACTTCCCACTACTCTTATACAATACATTCTTACTTATTTATACTTTTAAAATCCCTTACAATAAGGCCTAATCATGGGTAAACCCCATGGGCTGACATCCCATAACTCATTACAAAAACCCTAAAGAACCCCTTACTAGGTCCACATAGCCTGAAAAATAAGTGATATCCGTGATCTCAGCTCTGCCTTGGCGCTCCTTCATCGACCAAAGTGCCTAAGTCCAAAATTGTTCCAAATATGACCAAGGTTTCCTCAAAACTTAGTCGAGAGCCAACAGCTCCCCAACACTCACATGTGACTCATCCCGAGTCACTCAGGTCTGGACAACGCTGCTTTGAATGCCTCTAGATTAACTCAAGATACCTCGACTTGTTTATTCTCCTGAGCCTCTTGCTCAGCAAGTTCCTAGATCATCTTCTCTATAATAGGCCCTTCCAGGATTTTTTCTACTGATGCAACAACTTGGTCCAATTGCGAGCCCTGTCCATCAATTTATTCAAACACCTTGCAGGCTTCATTCTACACATGTTGCAGCTTTTGTGTAACTTCAATTACCCTACCCTAGAGGGCAGTGATATGTTTTTGTACTGCGCGATGCTCCTGGGATCTCTTCATTATTTCAACTGGGGCAAGAAACTTCATCTGGGCCTACACTGAAAATCCCTTCTGATGCGTCTTTTGTAACTACGCTTCCATATTTCTTAGCTCTAGATCCTCGGCAAGGCATTGATATGTTTGTGTGCTTCTATAACTCAGTTTTTTGCATTCCGAGATGAGGGCTCTTATCTTTATTATTCTTTTCTTATCGTTTCCTCCCTTTGGTAATGCACCTCCTGAGGAGTTCTTGGTACTACTTGGGCCTCCAATTCTATTATCCTCTCTCGAAGCTACTGGATGGTCTCAACGAGCTTCACTACTTGAGCCTCGACCAACTCATGTTCCTCCTATGCCAAGCCTGGAACAAAGTGACATGATTTACTCACTACTTCATTGACCATTTCCCTCTCTGTGAGAAACTACTCCTTTTCTCTTTGTAGATGGGATTTTTCATCCTGGAGCATCGCCAAAAACTCTTCTCTCTCACTTTAGTAGGAGGCTACACTATAGCGCACTACTCGTCATTGTTCTAAGGATTCATATTTACCTTGTTTAAAGGATTTTGTATCCTTATCCTCTTCCTGGACTCCCTGAAGTTGAGCTTATGTCGCATCCACAAGTCTTCTCAATTGGGCTGGTTCATCCCCCAATTCTGTAGTCTGCGACGTAGAAGGTGTTGTGGGTACTACGAAGACCAATCGAACAGCTTGTTGTACTTCCTTCAATTCCTTCTAAATTATGTTATATAGCTCCTTATGCCTCTCTCCATATCTCTGTAAGATGTCCTCAGAGGCTTCCTCCATAGCTCTACAGACCAGACTGATATTGTCCTCCATGAGCGTGGTCTCCAACTGGGGCTTATTAGCACGTGTCTTCTTTCTTGCTGAAGGTTTATTTGGATAAACCTTCCTCTTCTGCAATGTTACTATTCCAATAGGGGGATATTCAAGTGGTGTAGCTTCACCTCCTCCTTACTCATCCATTCCTCCTTGTCCATCTGCTTTTTCTTCTCCTTCTCCTCCAAGCGAGCCAGACCTATTATCTTCAGAAGCATTTTCCTCCTCATCGCTCTCTATATCATGGAATTATTCCTTCTTCTTCTTCATCTTCATCCCACTGAAATATCCGACATGCTCAACTCGGGTGACCATGGGTCTTTCGATGGTGTCAGTTTCGGAGAGTTCTGCATCAGTGATAGGTATAAGGAAATCCTCCAACCATTCCTTTCTAATCTACTCCATTTCTTCATCTATTAGCTTGTAGTACGACTGTAACTCTTCCTATTTCTCATCTTTGCGCGTAGTGATATAAATGAAATGTGGATATGCGTAGAACTTTTCTATTGGTCTGTAATGGTGAAGGGTGCACGGTGTCATGCACGGAAGTGCCTCGATGGAAACCTTCAATTGCTGATAGTATTCATGAAACATAGCATTGGACTACCATTACTTCATCATGTCATTGGTGTACCACAAGATAGAAAATCGAGTGGCCAATGGCTCCGAGGGTTCGATCTCTGGGAAGGTTGATCCTTCAGGCATTTTCCAAGTGACAAATGCGATCAAAATAGTCATCTAGCTATAGTGGAATTCATATCCCAAATCCTAGGCTTCACGACAATCCTTCTCCATCTCATTGGGGAGGTAGCTTGGCCAATTCATCTGCATGCCCTCCACACATTTTTCTGCGAGGTCCACCACGAACCCGATGATCTGTGTGGGGTAGTTCTTCCTTACGATCTTGCCAACTATGAGTTGGAAAGTGAGGTGCAATGTTCCATCTTGTATATAGGATACCTTGTAACATCACTTTCCTTTTTCAACTTCTCTGTAAGATTCCTTGATGCATTGTGCCAAGGAATGGTCTAAAGCCTTCCCTAGATAAAACTAATGAGGGTCAGGTCCCTTCACACTTAATCCTATAATCTAGTGGATCAATTTTGGATCCACAATAACCCTCTAGTCAAGCCATGGGTATCCGTCATGATAACACGACAGGAGGAGTTTAACGCAAGCGTTAACCTCCCGGTGACGACCAAAATGTGGGATCTTCATCACATTCAACACAATGGACTGCACCAGCCCCTTAATCCATGGCTATGAGATGAGGCGAGGCTTCTTCCCAGTTGAATTCATCAAGTAGTGGTGGGGTGCTAGCATATCATAGTTCTTCATGTCACCTATATTGAATTCATTGTTCTTCAGCAGTGAGATTTGTCCTAACCAACTTCTGACTACGTGTATTCCTTTCGGAATATACGTGGTGAACAGGGTGTACTCATAATATCAGGGTATGTTTTTGTGGTTAACAACACTAGCCAAAGGTGGAATGTACTCGGTTAGGATCGATGGGATCTTCTTCTCATTATCTAGATCGTCGCGATGCTTACTTCGCTGCTCAGTCACAGGGTTAACACGGCCAGAACGACATCCAGACAAAGGGGAATCCTAAAATACCCTAGTCGAAGATGCTTGGACACCTTCAGATAATGGTCTGTCGGTCATTAGCTTCTTGAGGACCTCCTCGAAAAACTTCTCTAATTCACTAGGTTCGCCCAACATTCTCACTTTTAAACAGACAGGTCGAGGTAGATGAACGAACGGGCAGGGTAGAAAAACGAATGGTGAGGTCTAGCTTTAGATAACACAAATTGACACTTAGACAACTCTTTGTTAGCTTAGCTAATCACGGGTAGCAAAAATTTGTCCCAGTGCAATGCCTGATGGGTTAAATAAGCGGGGCATCAATTCTTCCAACAACCATGAATGCTTCCATCAATGTGAATTTTCCCATTATGGCATGGTCTCAATGTCTAAAAGTAGTCCATCATCCCATAAATGAATTTTCTAATCATTCTGGAGCATCGTTATAATGGTCGGGGCACCTCCAATGGTCATATATCTTTGCCAAGGCAAAGTCCCATTCTGCGCAGTCCTGTCTTTCCAGCAAGGCTCAAATCCTATGAACTTGCCTCCTGCGAGGTTCCAGTCTGTGAAGTCTTCCATATAGTCTTTGTAGCTTCCTATAGCTTTTCCAACTTAGATTTATTTTTATTGAGCTTCCTTGCCTTCTTCCCTGTGATCTGAGTCTCTCTAACTGTTTATGGAATACTCTTTCGAATTCTTATTCTTATCTTCTCCTAGCGCAGTGGCCTCACACTATTGTTGTACCCTCAAAGGGTGTGAAGTTAATATCCCTTCTCTTAATACTTCCTGGGTGGATATACATATTTCTTGCATTGATAGATTTTTCAAGACTTCTTGCATTCTTTCAACTTTGATAGCTAATTCTTTTGATTTTTGTTCCTTCTGCATTCTTACTTTGTTCTGTTGCTTCAACTTATCCTCTAGCTCTTCTATTAGTCGGTCTATTTTTCTAGCTATGAAATCCCTTAGTTCTTTATTTTTCTTTTCTGTGGCCTCTTCCTCTGCTTTCCTTCTGATCTGATCTTCCTCAATCTAAGTCTTACCTAGTAAAAGTGGGAAAGAGGCGTTGTCCCCAACAAATTTAATGACTTCAAATTCCTCTTCAGTCGATATTCCATGAACAGTAATAGGTACATTAGTAACTCTTCCACATAAAGTTATCATCTTACCCTTAAACAAGCCTATCATTCCCAATGAAGGTACCACAATAGGATTTCCCAAAATTTTCCAAGTATCTTTTGTCATAATATTTGCTTGTGTTTCTTAATCCAAGACACATTTTATGTCGAGGTCTTCTATTCTTTCACTTATGCGCTGTTTTACTTTCAGGATCTCTGGTAAACTGACATCTTTGTGAACATCCATCCTTTCTTTCAACTATACTAACGTAGTCTGGACTTCCTCTGACCTTTTCTCTTTAGAAATGTATAACATGCTCTTAGTCTCTTGACTTTCTTCATAGTTTTCTTGTCTTATGTTCCTTTCAACTTTAGAAATCATCCTTGGACAATCCTCAACCTTATCACCAACAATCTTACAACAAAGACAAATGGGACCTGCGCTAGGGAATTCCTTAGAAAGATTTCCCAACCTTCTACAGTTATAACACAAAGTTAATCCTCTTTTTCTTTTAAACGTTCCCCAACCTCTTCTGTACTATACATCTCCTCTAGGGTCATAGTGTTGGACCTGCAATCTGCAAAAAACAATCTAGGTTACTGCATCCATTTATTAGTCCAAAAAATCTTTCTACACATAGGAATAACATATCTTTCTTCATTTCCATTAAATTTACTCAAATCAATTCTTTCTTCCAACTACACCCTAGCCTTCAGACTAGGACACAGTCTATTAAACATACTTGAATTCAATCTTTCAAAATAAAAAATTTCACTTATCTTACTCTTATCAAAGAAAAATGCTTCACCTCTTTTCAGATATTACCTCTTTATTCAGATCAAATTTCTCTTTCTTAGCACAAAGATTCACAAGTCAAGTATAGTACTGTGCATGTAAACAACAGATCTACACAGAGAGATTCTCTTTTCTTTACTTCAGTTCCTAGCAATCACAATTTCACTTCCCAGCAATGGAACCATTTTTTGGCACAGGGGCAGACCCGGGGTTCAACACTCAACAACGAACCAACAAAACCCTAACTATCAGCCCTTTCGAAAACACCTGCGGAGTAGGAGAAGTCTCACCCGAGGTAGAAGCAGGGGGGTTACAAGACACGAGTGTATGTAACCGATCTGGGACACAGATCTATGATAACAACACTTCACAGAGTATTCTAGTAACACTTAGAAGGAGATATGCATTAGTTTAGTAGCTTTATTAACATTGCAGGACATACCCAAAGAGAGATCAGCGCAATAACAATAAATGATTATATATCCTAAGAACGTGGCACTGAGTTAAATATAACATTCATTTATCCTTAATACAAGTAAGCACATAAGAAATAACAAATCTATCTATCATACATACTAATCAAAGCACTGAGCACATTCATAACATAAACAACACAACACAAATCCAATGAAAGACACAAGATATATGTGGTTCACCCCAGTGTGGGGCTACGTGCACCAACCGATTCGTCTTCTATATTATTCTTTTGATCTTATATTCATTCACTCATGTGCACTAAGCCACAAAGTCAAGCTCCGCACCAAACATGATATATGTGCATTGAGCACCAGATCCTCCTTCCAAAACTAGGTCAAGGAACAGAGCCAACTTGCTATCAAGCACAAATCCTTACACATAGACATTCCCTTGCACAAAGCCAGTCGAACTACTTGCACTTGGCCACTTCCCACTACTCTTCTACAATACATTCTTACTTATTTATACTTTTACAATCCCTTACAATAAGGCCTAATCATGGGTAAACCCCATGGGCCGACATCCCATAACCCATTACAAAAACCCTAAATAACCCCTTACTAGGTCCACATGGCCCACAAAATAAGTGAGATCCATGATCTCAACTCCGCCTGGGCACTCCTTCCTCGACCAAAGTGTCGAAGTCCAAAAGTGTTCCAAATCTGACCAATGTTTCCTCAAAATTTGGTCAAGGGCCAACACTTACCAAATTCACATTTGGACAATTTTACATACAACTTTTCCCTTTGCAAAGTATCCAATACTTGCTTTAGATGCCTTATATTTTCATCCTAAGTACCACTAAATAAAATAATTTCGTCTAAATATACAATCATAAAATCATCTAGAAATGGCCTGAATACATCATTAATCACATGCATGAAGGTTGTCGGAGCATTACAAAGCCCAAATGGAATAACTAACAACTCAAACAAAACTTGTTTGGTTTTAAAGGCAGTTTCCATGCATCCTGTTCTGTAACCCTGATCTGATGGTATCCACTGCGCAAATCCAACTTAGTGAAATAAACAACATTCTTTAATTAATCAAGTAAATCCTCTATATGAGGAAGAGGGTATCGATTTTTCACCATGATTTTATTTAAGTCTTGGTAATCGACACACATTCCCCATGTGCCATCCATATTTGTCACCATCATGATTAGAGAACCACAAGGAGATGAGTTGGGCTTGATGACCCCTTGATCCAATAAGCCTTGTACCTACTTTTTTATATCTGTCATCTCTACAACTGACATCCGGTACATTCCCACATTAGGAAGATGATAATCCTGCTGGAGATGTATTTCATGTTGGATTTCCCTGTTAGGAGGTAATCCATTTGGTTCCTAGAAAATATCATCATACTTAGAAATAATATCAATTAATTCTTTCTTATGAGAAGGACCACATCTTTGGAAGGCGTCGAATGTTCCAACATCCTTTTCCCTTATGACCATGAGTACATATCTCTTATCAGTGTTTATGAGTCTCTTCATTTGTCTTGCACTAACAAGTGTCGTGTTTACCCTCATGATGTGGGATCTAACAATATATTCCACTCCCCCTTTAGTAAGGTGATATTTGTTCTCATGATGAAATAAGATTGTTTTTCTATCATAAAGATAAGGACTCCCTAGCATTATGCCACATATATCAAGTGATACAACATCCAAATCCACTTCATCAATCAACTCTAAAGAAATATAAAATATAACCCTACATTGCTTGGTGACATTAAGTTTTTATTTATCACATACCCAACCAAGAGGATAAGGCCTTGGATGTGGTTTAGTTTTGAGCCCCATCTTTTTGACAAGTGCTTCAGATATCAAGTTTACTTGGGAACCCAGAGCAAATAATGTATCTATCTTAGTGTGCTTAGATACAACTCTTATATGAAATAATTCATTCCTCTTTCTTTTATCATCATGAGATTCATTATTTTAATTTGAACTAGCATGAAGGGAATCTTTACCTTGTACTCCAACCGTTGTGATCTTTCCTTTGTCTCCTGAATCAAAAACAAGATCTTGTTCCACTATAGCAATGGTGTTTTTCTTTCCCTTTCCACCGAATTGTTTTGGTCTCTTCTACGGATGTAGTTTCCAACAATGCTCATCATCGTGACCATTCTTCTTGCAATGACTGCAAGATGGTTTTCCTTCTTCCCTATTTACAGTGGCGGTCTTTTTGTCCTTCCTTTTAAACTTCTTAAACTGCCTATGTGGGATATTGGAAGGCTTCTTTGTGGGATCTTCTTGAACATGCTTTCTCCTGTTCTCAAGGTGAGTGGCTTGCACACAAACTTCGTCAATACTGGTGGGGTTAAACAATAGTAAAGTATGACAAATATAACTATGAAGTGTGCCAATATACTTCATTAAAGTTTCATAAGAATCCAAAGGAACTTTTAATGCAAGAGCTTTCTTCCTAAATTCTTCCGTGAAAGTTTGTACAATTTGACATTCACTTTGTTTTAAAGTTTTCCATTCCATCATATCTTTATGTAAATAACCCAATGGATAAAATCGATTCCTTATCGTTGATTTAAATTTATACCATGAGGAAAGAATATTACCACACTTACTTCTATCTTGAAGTTTTCTCTCCCACCATATGAGAGTGGTGCCTTTCAACCGAAGAGAATCCAATTGCATTTTAACTTCCTGTTCATCAATCAGTTGAACACAGAAATATAGTTCAACCTGTCGGATCCAATTATCTACCTTTTCAGGATTAGAATATCCATTAAACATAGGTAAAGAAAATTTTACATCAAGTTTTAACAATGGTTTCTTAGAAGAAATTTTATGGCTAGAATCATGATAATGTTGAGAATTCTCAAAGGAAGAAGAGATAGAACTTGATGGTGAATATGGAGGCTCGGGAGGGTCTCCTCCAGCCCCTTGATTCACTAAATCATTGTCATATGATTTTTCTTCCTTTTTCTTCCCTTTCTTCTTCATCCTCTTCTCATAGTCTCCATACATTTGCTCGACCATTTTTGACATGCGATAAAAGACCATATGGAAAATTTTCTCTTGTTCATCACGCTTGTCCTCTTCGTCCATTTTCTTCCTTCAGGATGCACGACCAACTTTAGGATTGAAAGTCTTAAGAGTTCCTTCACCCTGCTTATGCTTGGCCCTAGTAAGAATTCACACTCAACAATTGAATTCAAAGATGACTACTCTAATACCAACATGATCCAGGATCTTTTCATCGGTGTGACTTATTAAAGAATTGCATTAAATGAGCATAAATTGAAGTGCACCATAAAGAAGGAATAAATAAATAATGAAGATACATATGCATCAAATCTGAACACAAAATCTTGATAACAAAGTTCGTCCCTGGTGGACTATGTCTATGGGTCCTTCTCTCAAATGGGTAGGCCTTTTTATTAACTCAGCAAAAGAATTTGGAAAAATATACAAGTATACCTCATTCTGGAGTTAAGATGCAGAATATTTGCTCATATTAGACAAAAAACAACACCACTCAATTCATGGCATCGAATTACCCAAAAATGACAGTCTCCATGCCTCGATCTGAGTTTGGAATTTTGAGCACCTTGAGAAAAATTTTCTCGATTTCCATGCCTACACCTGCAATTAATTCATGAGAAAATTATCGATTTTCATCCAATCTGTACGGTCGCGTGCCTCCATGGTCTCACCCCCAAACTATTGGAAGAATTGTCTCTTAAGTAATAAAGGTGGGTGTATGTACCAACATAGCCATTAGGATAGTTGGTTGAAGGAGTTATATTAACGAATATTCGTTGGGGCAGGTCTTGGGGTCAAACCCGTGGGCCTGCCGTTTTCACCCTCCATAGAACCTTTATCAATGGATATGGAGGATTTTTGTGATATGTTTTTAACTTTGGTGGATATTTGGGATATGTGCCACCATTTTGGGGGAACTTACTCCAAGTTTGGAGGACTAGGTTGGTGCCAGCCAACCCTTTACCCCTTTTGAAATTCGGTTGTTGGGCGTCCTTGGGAATTTGTCCACTGCCACATGGAAACCCATGATTGGGCCATGTGACGGCCAGTCATTGTCCCAATTAACCTAATTTCATGGACAACCATTGCACCTCTAACATGTCACCTGTTGAGTGGTTGTACGGTCTGCCACATGGCACCTTCCCATTGGTCCATGGATTTGACCAAAAAATTCCAAAAATGAGTGACATGTGGCAGCCTCTGGTGCTGCCACATTATCATGTTGACGTTAGCATGACACATGTTTCCATCTGCATGTTCCATGTAAAATGTGTGGATGATGAAATCATCTGTACTGATGTTGATGTCAACAATACGAATGCTAACTCATCCCTGCTGATTGGGCTAGGTTGACTAAAACTTTGACCGCAAATATATTTTTATTCGTAACTCTGTTTGACGATTCATTTACGTTGTTGGAAATCTTGCGACATGCTCTTCACAATGATGTTAATTTCATTGATTTTTGAGGACTTTTAATTTGTTTCCCCTTCTCTATCTGATGAGGCCATTCTGAGCTTCATGGGTTGCTTCTGTGAATTCTGAGTTATCCTTAGTGTTCTCTAGATCCTTTTTAGATCATTGTGTCCATTCAATATTGGGAGAAATGAGAAACTAAGGAAAAAGTGATACTAAGAATTTCTATAAAAGACAATCTGATACCTCATATTAGAGACTGCACTACATCCAAGGAGACATGGACAACTCTCAAATATTTGTACGAATCGAAGAACACAAATCAATTCCTACCATTGAAAAGTGAGCTTCTTTCTATCAGGATGGAGAAGAATGAAAGTATTAGTGATTTCATTTCAAGAATCAAAGATATTAAAGATAAACTTGGTAATATAGGTGAAACTCTATCTGTTATCACATAGAATTGCAAGGGTAAAAAACTCTTTTATTTTTTTTATTTTTGAGTCATAGGTGTTCATTAAGTTATAGGTTTTATGTCCCTTCTCCATAGTCATTTTACATTTTTTTTGGTATGAATAAGTTATGGTTTTTTTTTATTTGGTCTAAAGAGTCATTGGGTCATGTCTTGCTTTCATAACTGTGGGATAATCACCTTCATGAGTCACATCTTTTAAATTCTCCATCATCATCCTGACATGTCACTTTCTCCATCTTGTACACTGACCCATACTTTTGTCACCTTTACCCATTAATATGTCAAATCAAATATGATATGTATGCTAGCAACTAACTAGAAAAGTTCACAACACTTTTAAAGGTACATCTTACATTAATATCCATCATTGCATTTATGGGTCATGTAAATTGAATATCTCCTTGTTTTCAGAGCTGATTTTTAAACCAATATCCAAGGATTATGTCATGGATTATTTTAACTTTTTTCTCCAAATGTACAAAGCATTTTTCAGCTTATCACTACAAACTGGTGTTACAGACAGGCGCTACAAACTCGACGCTGTGAAATGGCTGGAGAAGGAGAGTTAGAGGTTAGGATAATTGCAGACACCATTGTTGAACCTCAAATATGCCAACTTCAAATTCAAGGTCACCAGGTACTCCATGAGTATTTTCACCCTATTTGAAGGACATGATAGGGTTTCTTAGTTGTTTTCCCTTGTGGGCGTCATGAACTAGTGACAGGCGATGAAAATTGTATTATTTGTTTGTTGTCAAGCTCCCAAACCATTTTGATATACTTCGAATATTTCTCATTAAGCCTGATGCATCCATGGGTTTAGGTCACCTTTTCCCACCATCCATTTTTCCTACTTTTCTTACTTTTCCCAAGTGCTGCAAAACCCTGTTATGGCGCTGCGAACTCTATATAACAAGCCTGGTGTTGCGAACCCTCTATTCCATCACCTTTTACAAACCTATCTCCTGCAAGCTCAACCAATTCAATTACATTTATTTTCAATGTGCACTATGAAATTAGTTACAAGTGGAAGTCAACATGAGTTTTTCAAAAGAGTAGTAAGGATGCGAGCAAGTTTGAGGTTGCTAAGACATGTTCTGTAAAGTTCTGTTATGATATTCTTCATGATATTCTTTAACAATATTTCCATTCATATTATTGATTTAAATATACCTTGTCCTTTTTCTGGAGGTCAAATGAGTTGAGAAACAAAAACGTTTTACACAAAACTAGCCTACTGGTAAATCTCATATGTTAAAACCCTAACCCTTTGTTCTCCTTGTTCCATATCTAACCATCATTAAATATTGTGGCAAGGTTTTTCTGCAATCAGCCTTAATGGATAACCCACAAAAAAGGAGGGGAAATTGTGAGAACAAATCCCTACCACATGCATCTTTTTAATTTTGAACCCTTGATCAGGGAAGTTTTCCAAAGAGTAGGTTGCATTAATTTTTGTCAGAAAATGCAGAGGGGGAACCCTGAGGTGGCTAGGAAGTTTTACCTCAATTTTGATGGGACCAAAACTAAGTTTGGGACATTGGAGTTTGAGGTATATGAATTATCCATCTCAGAAACAATTGATATACCTAACACTGGTGAGAGATGGTTTAAGGCCATGACCCTAAATGCAGCATTTTCAAAGGAATTCCTCAAAATATAATACGAAGGAGACAATTTGTCAAAGGGTGTTCCTAGAAATCATATGTCAGAGGGATTTGATAAGATGCTAAAGGTGATTCAAATATAATTCACCGATGAAGGAATATTTAACATGATATATTCATACCATATAAGGCTACTGCTACATGTCATGGTTAAAGATTCCATGAATCTCTCGTTCTACGTGTTTAGAAGTATTGGAAAAATGTCTGATAGGGTCCAAGCTAAATCAAAACCAATTGATACAAGTGTCTTCCATTCAGGCCTTATAAATATCTAGTGATGTAGAAATTGAGAAATAAAAACATGGATTTGGAAGCATTTATTACCTCTTCAGACTTCCAGCTAAACATCTCTCTGACTCCGCAGTCTAAAATGAAAATCCTCGTCATATTGAAAAGACTGTAAATTTAGAAGTGAAAAATAAAAGGAAGAAGATGAAGATTGTTATAGGTGATAAAGAAAATAAGGATCATGAAGGAGGAGGACCTTCATAGTATTCACAAAGAGAAGCTTCACCTATGCCAGATCCCAGTCCAATAGAGGCTCCTTAACTAAAGCTACAAGCTTGAAAGGAAGGAAGTTGGTGTTTCCTTCACCTAGTGCAGCTGATAAGATCAAATCTAGGAGGTCTCTTACTAGAGAAACAACCAAACAAGAGATACCTGTGAAAGAGGATGTAGTAATGGATTCATCCCATAGGAAAGGTAAATATATAGTTGTTGAAAATCATGTTTAAATCATTGACAACACCACTCCTCAAAAGGAGAGAAATCATACTTTTAAGAGGCTCAATAGGCAGTTTAAAGAGGAGAGGATTGAAATTGATGAAATGAAAAAGGGTGAGTTGGTTGCAAAGAAGAATCTTAATGGACTCATGGTCATGTCTCATGAATTTGTTAACAAGGCCATATTTATAGCTAAAATGTTTCGACCCCTCCATAGGAAGCTCAAAAAATTATACAAATAAAACAAAGCCTACCAGGCTCATATCAAAAGGTTAAAGATGGAGTTGCAACCTTTCAAAGAGGATATGGACAAGAAGAATCTGGATATTTTAACTAAAGTTTCCACCAAGAGGAGCTCTAGAATCAAAAAATGAAGAAGATGAACACCTTAACTCATATCAATTTTGACAGTTTCCTTTTTTTTTATTTTTCAATTTTGAGGATGGTCATGTTTGATAAATCATGTTCGGATAAGGGTGTGTTATCTTCTTAGTCATATGTCATGATCATATGTTATTATAGAATTTGGTGGAAATGGGAATGATTTTTGTAATGTTTTGGTGTGTCCTCAAATGAAATCAGAAGCTACAGGAAAGTTCGCAGTGCCTGGCGCTGCGAACTAGATGATACAGGTTGGCACTGCGAACTATACTGCGAACTCTTATTCTGGAGATTTTGAAGGAATCAACAACTACTAGATGGTCAAATGAATGCATGAAACTTGTCTGAGGATCATTTGTAAGCTAGGAAGCCACCTGTCAAAGGAAGAATGTGCTCAAAGGGATAGTTCATCAGCAATAAAGAAATGTTAAGGGCGTTACCAACATTAGCGTAGTTTTTAGAATTTTAGTTATTTTTTGTTATCCACCTATTTCTATGCTTCTTTGAAGGCACATGGATCCTAGGATAAGGAAATTATTTGAATTGTAAATCTATCATTGACAGTATAAACTATAAAAGAAACAGTGTAGCTCAGTTAGAGGGTTCAAAGGATTACAATGAGACTCATATTCTTGATATTGTAAAGGTAACATAGACAACTCAGATTTTATGTACCAGACCTGGCACATTTTGGCTAATATAAATCAGTCTTTTCCTTTTATCATCTTATTTATGTATTTCTTTGATTTGCATCTATTGAATGTTTAAATTGATCTATTGTATTTGCATTACAGTGAAGGATTTGTTGTGATGTTGCTCATGTTTTCATCAGAGTTTCCCTTTTGATTTAGGAAGTTCTTGTTTTAGAAGGTTTTCTTCCTATATCTATTAGTATTACCTAATGTAAATGGTAGATATATTTCACTTTTCTTACTGAAGTATTCCCCCTATTCATCTTATTTTGTAAACCATGATCCAAGTTATTCAAAACATCATTTGTTGGTGCATCTTCTATGAAACTTACTGTGATTGACATTGTTTTATTGAGTTTTTTATCCATTCGCCATCTTAACATAAAAATTTATTTTAAACTTACCGATGGGTGTTGATCTTACACTTTAGCATTCAAAGTGTGACTTTTAGTGCTAATAGTATCTAGCATTGATTTAGTCACTACAAATTTAAATGGTATGCTAGAAGAGTATGAGATTTTCATCATGAGTCTTCTAGAAAGGGAGAAGGCTCCTACTTTTGACGAATTGGCAGGTATATTTATGTACAAGGAAGAAAGGAAAAATAACCTTAATTGTGACATCCCCCAAAAATAAATATTTTTATGTGCTGGAAATTTATTTCCATTTTTGGCAAATTCGAATCTGGAATTTTTTTGCCATTTATGGCAATTCCGAATTTCAAATTTAATAATTGTATTTAATTATTGTGACTATTGGGAAGAGATCTGTTTGGACCCAACTAACTATTTGACTATGACACTTGTATCACAATAGAATAATTATATTAACTGCAGGAGGACAAATGGAACAACCACATTAAAATCAGTTGACCATGACTCCATGAGTGGGGAACAAGTTGGAATTGCCCCTGGGATGATGATTACAAGTGGAAAATCAGATATTTGGCCATTGGCAGCCAATGAAAATCAGGGATTAAGAAAAGCTACTAAAATCCCCAAAGGAGGGAAAAGACCTGGGAAAAAATGGATAAATAGCATATGCGAGGAGGCAGGACGCTGCCAAGTATGCGGGGAAAGGATTCCTGAGCTCTCTTTCTATTATGAACACTGCGGATTGAGTGTGAGGCAAGAGGAGCTTGCTAAAACAGAATTGTCTTGCTATTATGAACACTGTTGAGTAAGTGTGAGGCAAGAGGAGAACTGTTGGAATTGAAGGACACTGCTGAGGAGGAGTTTCCAAGTTCACCCTCATGGATTCATGGTTGGGCTAGGGGGTGAATTGGGCAAGTAGATTTGGCTGCCCTGTTCTACGGTTGGGAGGAACGTGGTCATTCCCTTTGTCTTCCTACGGATTGGATTCAAATATGTTGATCTATCCCTTTTTATTATGAATGGCTATATTTTCATACGATGTCATGTATCCTGTAAATCTGAACTAGAATAGTTTACATTCTCTGTTGAATGATTTGATATCTGATGCATTGTATTTGATTAAAAAAATGGAACTGCAACGATTCCTCTTCTTTGTTTATGTTTGTTATGAGAAATTTATGTGAAGGAAATCCGT
>ML777584.1:396810-422438 GCA_009831015.1 Picea engelmannii | reverse complement strand
TATATATATATATATATAGTTGTAATTCGTCTACTGGAATGTTCATATCTATCTGTCAAAGTAGAGTTATTGGTAATGGAAGATGAAGTCTGTTTGTAGTTTTACTCTGTCTGTCGTCGTGAAGTTCGGAATAAACATCCAAACTTTGGAAAATTGTTCCTCCTATGAGTAAAATGCTAGATGGATGCACCTATAATTTATATTCCTATAATAAGTAAGGAAAGGAGAAGATTAACATCAATATGGCAGGTCCTCTTGGTAGTTAAACCCCCAGAAAACCAAACTCAGATCCCTCGAAATATCAAATTATAATTACCAAACTCTGATGGAATGATTTCTTAAACTTTTCATAGACACACAGATCTAGTACTGTTGACGTTTAATGCATTGATTTAAAGGAGGGTTTGAGTGAATATTATAGAATTTACCCTATACAGAGAATTTTATCCTTTGTGTCCCTCTGTGCATGTAAATTTCCTAAGTCCTTAGGAATTCGAAATTCTGTAAGGTAGAGTCTGCATCGGATAAATGAAGAGATAGATGGTCGACAAGCTGACCCTGGAGCTACGTTAATTTATATTACTCCCGATGTAGTAGAGTTGAATAAACTTAAGAAACAAAAGCATGAAAAGACTTGGCTTGTACAACTAGCAACAGGGACTAAAAGAAAAGTAGTTAACTTTATTTATGATCTTGAGTTCAGTTTATATGGTCAAAAGATAAGGACCAATATGAACATCCTACCACTAGGGTCTTATGATATGATTATTGGGATGGACTAGTTGGAACAACACAAAGCAGTACTAGATTGTTATACAAAGATACTTAGCTATAAAGATAATTTTGGCACTTCTAGAACAGCCCAAGGCATACCAAAACCTGTGTCAGTCAGACAAGTTTCAGCGATGCAATTCAAGAAATGTATTAGAAAGGGATGTCAAGTTTATGCCATCCAAGTAATGAATCTATTAGAAAAAGAAGATAAGTCCAAGTTAGAAGACTTTGTTGTCCTACGTGAATTTAGAGACATGTTTGTTGATGAGATACCAGAATTACCTCCTAGGAGAGAAATAGATTTCTCCATAGACTTACTACCCGGATTAGCCCCTATATCAAAAGCACCATACCGAATGAGTCTACCAGAACTAATAGAATTAAAAATACAATTACAGGAATTGTTGGATAAAGAGTATATCAGACCAAGCATCTCGCCATGGGGAGCACCAATCCTCTTTGTGAAAAAGAAAGACGATACTCTAATACTATGTATCGATTATAGACAACTGAACAAAGTGACCATTAAGAACAAATACCCCTTACCACAGATAAATGATCTATTCGATCAAGTTGGTGGGGCCAGGATCTTTTAAAAATTGGATTTACGATCTGGATATCATCAAGTTAGGATAAAGGACCAGGACATAAACAAAACAACTTTTCTGATAAGATATGGACACTACGAGTTTGTAGTCATACCTTTCAGACTCACTAATGCACCAACCACGTTTATGTGCTTGATGAACAACATTTTTAGCAAGTACTTAAACAATTTCGTGGTGGTATTTATCAACGATATTTTGGTCTATTCTAAAATGGAGGAGGAACATGATGAACACTTATGAATACTTCGGAAAACACTAAGAAAACATAAACTATACGCAAAATTCGACAAGTGTGATTTCTATCAAAAAGAAATAGAATATTTAGGACATGTCATTTCCTCGGAAGGTATTGTCGTGGACCCAAAAAAGATAAAAGCCATTACGGAATGGCCAGTACCTAAGGATGTGGCAGATATCCGGTCATTCATGGGAATCATCGGGTATTATCATAGATTTATATAAGGGTTCTCCAAGATAGCCTACCCTATCACGTCATTACAAAAGAAAGGGACCAAGTTTAACTGGTCACAAAAGTGTCAAGATAGTTTTAACAAGCTAAAAGAATTATTGATATCAGTGCCCATCTTGAAGGTAGCAGACCCAGATAAAGACTTCACAGTATGTGTTGATGCAATTTAAGAGGGGCTAGGTGATGTTCTAACTCAGGAAGGGCACGTGATTTGTTATGAATCCTGGAAATTAAAGGAACACAAGCGAAATTATGTCACTCATGACTTAGAATTGGAAACAATAATACATGCCTTAAAAATGTGGCGACACTATATCATGGGAAGAAAATTCTTACTATTGACAGATAATAGTGGAGTGAAATATTTGTTTAACCAACCAGACCTTAGTGTGAGACAAGCAAGGTGGCTAGCCTTATTGAGTGAATTTGACTTCGAAGTCAGACATATCAAGGGTAAGGAAAATAAAGTAGCAGATGCTTTAAGCCGCAGAATCCATGGGTTATTTGAGATAAAAATCAGCAGAGCAGAAAGTGATCTGGAACAAAGAATAAGAACGACATGTGTTAATGACGAAAATTACACTAAGATGATGGTGGAATTGCAAAATAGTGTCACAAACTCAGATGAATCAGATATAAGTATCGACAAGGAGGGACTATTAAGATTTAAAAACAGACTTTACATACCAGATTCAACAGAGCTAAAATTAACTATTTTAGACGAAGTGCATAAGAAACCATACTCTGGCCATCCAGGTTACCAGAAAACAATAACAACACTCAGAAAACTATTTTACTAGCCTAATATGAAGGGAGAAACAACAGAGTACTTGGCTAGGTGCCAAGATTGCTAGCAAGTTAAGGCTGAAAACCAACATCCAACCGACCTGTTACAACCATTACCAATACCAGAATGGAAATGGGAGACCATCTCACTGGACTTTATCACAGGTTTTCCTAAAACTCAGAAACAAAATGATTCTATCATGGTTGTAATTGATAAACTCAGTAAGTCTGCACACTTTATTCCTGTAAAGTCTACTTTTAAAGCTATTAACATTGCTGAAATATTCATGAAAGAAATTTTTAGACTGCATGGTATTCCTAAAATGGTGATTTCAGATAGAGACGTAAAATTCACATCCGCTTTTTGGAAGGAATTGTTTGCAGGGATAAATACTAATTTGAATTTCAGCACGAGTTATCATCCAAAAACAGATGGACAGACTGAAAGGACAAACCAAATCATAGAAGATATGCTCTACATGTATGTAAGAACAAAACCGAACAAGTGGGAAGACTACCTACACTTGGTGGAATTTGCATATAACAATGGGTACCAAACTTCGGCTAAGTTGAGCCCTTTCGAAATACTGTACGGCAGAAAGTGTACAACTCTGATTAGCTGGGATAACCCGGCTGACAGACTCATGGTTGGACCAAAGATGCTCCAAGAAATGGAGAACATGGTAAAGAAAGTACAACAGAACTTGAAAGAAGCACAGGACAGAGAGAAGAGCTATGCAGATCAGAAAAGAAGACACTTGGAATTTCAAGTGGGAGACCATGTTTATTTGAAGGTCAAAGCCCGAAAAAGCTCGCTGAAGTTGGGGAGTTGTGCCAAGCTAGCACCCAGGTTTTGTGGGCCCTTCGAGATACTAACTTGAATTGGACATGTAGAATATCATATTGCACTTCCAGCTAATCTAAGAATTCATAATGTATTTCATGTTTCTTTGTTAAAAAAGTATATTCATGACCCTACTCATATGATTGATTGGAACTTGGTGCAGGTGGAACCTGAGGGCGATTTCTAGGTGGAACCCCTATGCATTTTGGACTGGAGAGAAGTAACACTTCGGAACAGAGCCATCACTCAGGTAAAGGTGCAATGGAAGCACTTTAGTCCTGAGGAGGCCACTTGGGAATTGGAGGGAGATTTGCAGAAATCTCATCCAATCCTGTTCTAGGAAAGGAAAAAACACTGAGGACAGTGTTTTACTGAAGGGGGAAAGGATGTGACATCCCCCAAAAATAAATATTTTTATGTGCTGGAAATTTATTTCTGTTTTTGGAAAATTCGAATCTGGAAAATTTTTGCCATTTATGGCAACTCCGAATTTTGAATTTAATAATTGTATTTAATTATTGTGACTATTGGGCAGAGATCTGTTTGGACCCAACTAACTATTTGACTATGACACTTGTATCACAACAGAATAATTATATTAATTGCAGGAGGACAAATGGAACATCCACGTTAAAATCAACTGACCATGACTCCATGAGTGGGGAACAAGTTGGGACTACCCCTGGGCTGATGATTACAAGTGGAAAATCAGAGATTTGGCCACTGGTAGCCTCTGAAAATCAGGGATTAAAAACAGATGTGAAAATCCCCAAAGGAGGGAAAAGACCTGGGCAAAAATGGATAAATAGCATATGCGAGGAGGCAGGACGCTGCCAAGTATGCGGGGAAAGGATTCTTGAGCTCTCTTGTTGTTATGAACATTGTGGATTGAGTGTGAGGCAAGAGGAGCTTCCTGAAACAAAATTGTCTTGCTGTTATGAACACTATTGAGTAAGTGTGAGGCAATAGGAGAACTGTTGGAATTGAAGGACACTACTGAGGAGGAGTTTCCAAGTTCGCCCTCTTGGATTCATGGTCAGGCTAAGGGGTGAATCGAGCAAGTAGATTTGGTTGCCCTGTTCTACGATTGGGAGGAACGTGGCCGTTCCCTTTGTCTTCCCGCGGATTGGATTCATATATGCTGATCTATCCCCTTTTATTATGAATGGCTATATTTTCATACGATGTCATGTATCCTGTAAATCTGAACTAGAATAGTTTGCATTCTCTGTTGAATGATTTGATATCTGATGCATTGTATTTGATTAAAAAAACAGAACTGCAATGATTCCTCTTCTTTGTTTATGTTCGTTATGAGAAATTTATGTGAAATAAATCCATATATATATATATATATATATATATATATAGTTGTAATTTGTCTACTGGAATGTTCATATCTATCTGTCGAAGTAGAGTTATTGGTAATGGAAGATGAAGTTTGTTTATAGTTTTACTCTGTCTGTCGTCATGAAGTTCGGAATAAACATCCAAACTTTGGAAAATTGTTCCTCTTGTGAGTAAAATGCTAGATGGATGCACCTGTAATTTATATTCCTATAATAAGTAAGGAAAGGAGGAGCTTAACATCAATATGGCAGGTCCTCTCGGTAGTTAAACCCCCAGAAAACCAAACTCAAATCCCTCGAAACATCAAATTATAATTACCAAACTCTGATGGAATGATTTCTTAAACTTTTCATAGACGCACAGATCTAGTACTGTTGACGTTTAATGCATTGATTTAAAAGAGGCTCTGAGTGGATATTATAGAATTTACCCTATACAGAGAATTTTATCCTTTGTGTCCCTCTGTGCGTGTAAATTTCCTAAGTCCTTAGGCATTCAGAATTCTGTGAGGTAAAGGTATATCGTATCCTTCTACACCCTCAGTCTCCCAGAAACAAAAGTAAGATTTCTCCCAAAAAATGAAATTTGAGAATACCCGCAAAGGTTAAAAACCGAGTGATGAAACTAGTGTGAAGATTTACAGTAGGAGCTCTCTCTTCCTTTGTGTTTGTTTTTATTTCCTTAACTTTTTGACAGGAACACTTAGTCCAACTTCCATTTCACCTTTCGAAGGTTCATGTATATTGATGTATGGATTATGAACTCACGAAGTTCTGAATTCTGAAACCCCGAAGCTTCCACTTTTCGCTTTTCAGTTTTTCTTTTTCTTTTGTGTTTATGCACCATGTGTTCGTAAATCCTAAAATCCCAAAGTAGAAGGTCCCACTTTACCTTTTCGGAACCTCGGGAAATTTCTTATGCGGTTGTTGACATTTGAAACCCCAAAATCCCGAGTTCCGAAATCTTGAAGTAGCGGGTGCCACTTTACCTTTTTGGAACCTCGGGAAATGTCTTGCACGGTTGTTGACATTTGAAACTCTGAAACCCCGAGTTCCGAAATCCTGAAATTACGGGTCCCACCTTTCCTCTTTTTCACTTTTCTTGATTTCAAAAGTTCTGGTGTGTAAAGGCTTAGTGTTTGAAGTCACGGGATTCCGAATCCTGAAATCCCAAAGGGGGTCCCACCTTTCCTCTTTTTCACTTTTCGTGATTTCGGGAGTTATGGGGTGTATAGGTTAGGCTTTGAATTCATGAAACTCTGAACCCCAAAACCCCGAAAGGCGAGTCCCACTCGCCCCTTTTCTCTTTTCGCAAGCTGTTGTGAGTTGATGTTCGAGTATTGAAACTCGTGAAGTCCGAAACCCTGAAAACCTCGAAATGTGGGTCCCACCTATTCCTTTCGCATTTCGGAGGTTCCTCATCCAACGGTTGCTACCCTTCTAAGCTTGGGAAGGATCATCCTTAACATCAGCGTAGAACTTTATGATCTGATGGTTCACGGGATTTCAGTACTTTCCCGATGAATTTTTCCACTGTCCGTTCCTCTAAAGACATCTGATCGTTACCCTCCTGAGTTTTGATAGATCATCCTTAACTTCCACATAGATCTATGGGATCTAAGGATCCATTGGATTTCGGTCCTTTTCCCAACAATTTTATCACTGTTCATTCTCCTAAAGATATCTGGTGAGGAAGATTTGGCATTTTTCCATTGGATCTCGACCCCTGCAAGACGATGTTTCTCTTAGCCTCACTCTGAACACTTCAGGGTGATATCCTTTTCTCTCTCTAAACAACAGAGGCTCCTTCGAGCTAAGTTTGTATCACCCTCTTACTTTGAGTATGTTGGAAGGGTGCAGGGAATAAGGGAAGGAACATAATCATGGAGGGACTTTTTCTTTTTACCCATAGAAGCTTTTGTTCGAAGCAGATTAGATGGGTGTAATAATACCCTTACAGTCAGAATTGAATCATTCCTATTTTTTTTTACATTATAAGCTTAAAACGAAATTGATTTATGCCATGGGAATAAAAATTTTTATGGTGATTTTTGAGGTTCATTACATTAATCAAAGGTATCAAAGTTCTAATCTAGTGTTGATGGAAAAATGGAAACCACTTTTTGAAGGAAATCCATGCAAAAGAAACAAGGTGATCACACCACCATATGCAAATCCACAACAAGGTATGACACCAAAGTTTGATGGTAATGTTAAAAGGAATGATGCATGTTCTTATTGTGTCAAATTTTGACACCATGCTAGAGATTGTTATAGAAGGAAATATCATGAATCCAAACATAGAAATAGAAGGAATACTGGTAAGTTTGTTGATGTAGGAGAAACAATGAATGATGAATTCAAAAATATCATATTATTTATTTCATTCATTTCCTTGTCCACTAAAACAAAGGACTCAAATGCATGGTTTGTTGATTTTATTGCCTCCATACATATGTCTTGTAATAAGGACTGGTTTGAAAATTGTCACGAAACAAATAATGTTGCTAATATATATCTCGGGGATGATCGTTCATATCAAATTAAAGGATATGGTGATGTATTTATGACATTACCAAATGGTTGTGTTAAACATATTCAAAATGTGATGTATGTGTCTGGTATAAAGAAAAACTTAATCTCAATCTATACCATAATAGGTCAAGATTTCAAAATAGAATTTTTAAAGTCACATTGTGTGGTAAAAGATATCCAGTATCATTACAATATTATTGCAACATAAATTAGAGTTGGAGGTTTATACAATCTTGATGTGAAGGAAAAAATCCATTAAGAGATAGCATCCACAACCATGACAACATAAGTTTTGTGGCACCAAAGGTATGGCCACCTTAACTAACATGATTTATTAGTACTTCAAAAACATGGAATGGTGGAAGGGATTCCATTTATTAAGAATGGACACTCTACATGTGAAGGGTGGGCATTAGTGAATATTCATAGGGAATAATTCCCTCATACACATAAAAGAAAAAGATATATCCTTGAACTTGTGCATATAGATGTGTGTGGTCCTATGAAAACAAGATCACTTGGTGGAGCATACTATTTCTTGGTCTTTATTGATGATTGCAAAAAATATGTATGGGTTTATTTTCTAAGAAATAAAAGTGATGTATTTGAATACTTTAAAGAGTTTAAAAATATGGTTGAGAAGAAAACACAGAAATACATCAAGACCCTCCAATCAAATCAAGGTGGGAAGTGTACATATGGTGCATTCATCAAGTACTACAAATCCCATGGAATTTTACAATAGTATACAGTGCCACATACTCCATAGTAGAATTGAGTAGCTAAGAGAAAGAACATAACCTTAGTGGAATGTACACAAAGCATGTTAAAAGGTAAAAATCTTACGGATGGATTTTGGGATGAAGCTATTTGTACTATTGTTTATTTGAAAAATAGATTTCCAACTAAAAGTTTAGATCATAAAACTCCTTTTGAATCTCTTCATGGTTATAAACTAGCAGTAATCCATTTAAGAATATTTGAAAGAAAAAAAAATTCTCATGTTCCTAAAGAAGATATTGTTGGACACACCTACCACACTTAGAGGGGGGGTAAATGAGTGTGGGGATATTTTTCCCAAAACTTCCCTCTTACACAAAACTCATTAGTTAGAATTCAAAATTTTCTCATTACTCATTGTTTTCATTTATAACCAATTAGATGTGAACATATATCAATAACATATATCAACAATATATCAACAACAAATCATCTCCACAAGGAACACAAATAACACAACACGTATGTACAATTTTCTTTTTATTACAGACTATAATCCTTGGGGTTTTTCAACAACAACTGAATAGAGTACAACTCTACAAGAGCACCAGCTCTATAATGCAAGACTCAACTTACACCCTCAGTACCAACTGAGATGAGGCAACAATATTCAATAGATATCAATCTACAATAGGTACGTGACTTGTCAGTAGTGCAGCTCGCGTGTGTACGCACCCTGGTTCACTACAACCCGTGTATGTGTGCAACCAGTACATACAACAACCTATGTACACCTTCTGAGCTATTAGGGTTTATCCTTTTCATCACATACTCAGATCCTCTGCAACCTGCAATCACATTTTCTTCTGTCTTTTGTTGTCCAAACTGACCACCAGCCAGTCATCAACTCAAATACAAATCTCCATGATTTTATCCATTGTACGCACCATGTCCTCATATATCTCATGTATGTACGCATCCTGGCCCATTACAGCCTGTTTATACCTCATAAACTAGGGTTTTTGAAGCTCCGAGACTTTTGTCGTCAAGATCTCTGATATTTCCGAAACTTTGATGCGTCCTCCTCACGCTCTCTTTCTCGGAATAGATCTTCAATCATGCTCAAGATATCCACACCAAACATGCTCTCACAAGAATCTCTCCATCGATACTCCAAAAGATATTCTCGCAAAATGTACTTTTCACAAGAGACCCTAGCCTCTTATTTATACTCTTCATCTTCTAGATTACTTAACCCACTTCTAGGTCGCTTAACCCATTTCTAGGTCACTTAACCTATTTTCCTCATTTTAGGGTTAACTACTTTCCATAATTAGAAATTTATCCATTACTTTATCATTTAAATAATATTTTTGACTTAGTCACTTTGCTTTATCATTTAAATAATGATTTCTTCTTTTAAGGTACTTTGACTTCTTTGACCTTGGGGGCTTCAAGCCTTCATGTGTGGGTCCTTCAACTTCGTAAGGCCATAACTCTCAAACCGTGAGGAGTTATGTGACATTCCACATACCACAGGAAATGGCATGACAAGTAATATCCATCTAGGATAGTTCCACCAACAACTTCATTGATATTCATCTCATTATTCCACAATTGAACATGGGTTCTCCAACCATTCTTCTAGGATAACTCAATCCACAAAGAGTCTTCCCGTGAATGCTTTCACCAAAATGGGACCATTTTTTATTTCATCCATTTGTGAAACTTATCAATCATGATAATACAATAATGAGTCATTTATACATTATTCCAACAATGCATCATATACCAATGAAACCACATCGATCCATCTTCATCATGTATCAATGACAACTCATTGATCCATATTCATCAAGGAAAATACATATTAGATTTGACATAAATCAATCAATCAATCCATTGACATCAATCAATCACTTAATCACTTGAAATCAATGAATCAAACCATTGGCATCAATGACAACATGATCCAACAATCTCCCCCTTTGGCATTGATGGCAATACCAACATTGATGTCAACATGTATAAAATGCATCCAACATTCTCTACATCAATATTCATCAATCATATCAATATGACTATCTCTCCCCATTACGAAACATCAATCACATCAATGTGACCATCTCTCCCCCTTTGACATCAATGCAAAGGGCCATTCTCCTCTTGGGGTTGATCCCCCTATCTGAATGCCTTTGATATTCCTTTGAATAATCTCTCCCCTTTTGAACAATGGATATCACTCTGTTGTAATGCTAAATAATGTTGAAGATACATCGCTCATACTCCCCTTGTGACCATCGCTCCCCTTGGAATTATGCTTTTGTTCTCTTTCTTCAAATATAGGGCTCTTTTCTAGGTATGCATCTGATAAATATATCCTCCTAGAATCATGGGAAGAAGAATGAATCTCCCTATGGGTATTCCTCCCCTATATTCTTTGGAATATGAACAATGTGTTACCATATAATGATCCTTGGACCTGTTCATGCATCCAACTCATGCTATACCAAACAAAAAGATATGTCAAAAATAGAGAATCATGAATAGAACATCATCGAAGTACATCATGTTCGAATTGTGTGCCCATCATGCATAACACCCATGTACATCAACCATGTACATCAATACCATACAATGTGCTATAAGATCTTATCAATGTAATGTATCAACCATATGCCAACATGTGAATCTACCAATATGCCAACCATGTGCATCTACCAATATCCCAACCATGTGCATCTACCAATATGCCAAACAAGTGTCATATCACTCTTGATATGTCTTCATCATGAACTAAGTACCATAACCATGTATCAAACAAATACCAATTGTTGTGCTAATAAATTAATACAAATGGTGTACTATCATCCAGCATATGCCATCTATAAGTGTACCAAAACATGTATCACCACTTGTACCAATCAAGTGTATCAACCATGCATCAATACTAAAACATGATGAATCCTCATACATGTATGCCAAATCCTCCATAAAATATGTGCCAATCAAACTGCTAGTAGGTGTCTCTATGAATGTACTAGGAGTGTACCAATCGTGCATCAAGGCTATGACTCCTCCATGATGTACACCATGCTCATCTCATCAATTCACCAATTACATGTCCCAATATGTAGCCCATTCAAATGCATGTACCAAAAAATATCCAACAAGAAAGATTTCAATAATACATCATAGGATATGTTAATGAAACCCAAAATGTGTACCAATCATGTACGTCAACAGATCAACATCAATCCTCAATTTACTATAGAAAGTACTAAGAATCCAACAATGCATGTACTAGTAGTATGCTTCCATAGATCAATGACATATCACATGACCAAGGTGCCATAACTTCACTTTCATAACCAGCATTGTTCTTCAACAGAAAATACCTCAATCCATACTCATGGGTTAGTGGCATGCATCCAAGCTAGCCTTTCATTATTTTTATCATCACATTACATAATCCAATATAGAATCATGAAAACCTGCAGCAAATAGTGTCACAACTTGCAACAAATCATGTCAGACCCTGCGACATAGAGTTATATCATTACATCAAGTTGCAACCCCTGTGCATAGCCTTTTTCCCAAGGCTTTACCACAACTGTATATCATTACATGTGTATGTACACCACTGTCACCTACGTATGCTTTAGTAGATGACATACTTGAGATTCCTTTTAGGCTTCCATTATGCTCTAGTTGCTCAACCTTCTTCACCCACTTTTGAAGGTGTCCCTGCTTATTAGAATTTGATCTTTGAGCATCCATATTTTCAAAGATGTCTCCCTTCCTTACTTCATTATTTTTTCTAGGTAGGCTATGTGAAGTCCTTATCATGGACTTTCTTCTTGTGTTCCAACAATCCTGGGATTTGTGGTCAAATCCACTACAGTTGTAGCATCTCATGGAATTACAGTGAACAACAGTATGTCCTACTTGATTACATATCCAACATCTTATGGTGTTATAAAATCTTCCATTATATCTCCTTTCATAAGATTTACATTCAAAATATTTGTGACCATATTCATTACATGAATAACAATGCCCATAAAAATTACTTTCATACCTTTGCTTTGGTGTCCCAAAGATAGCTTCTTGATGTCTTCCTTGCTTTGTTCTTTTGAAATTTTCCTTGCCTTTGTAGATGGTTGATTTTCAACATTGTCTTCATCCTTTGATGGACTTACCACATGCTTCTATGAGGTGCTTGCTTCAGGATGTGTATCTTCTCCTTTGTATCCAAGACCTGATTGATCATATGGTGATCTTTGACTTTCCAAAATCTCATTAAAGATTTGTGAGCTATTCAAGAATTTGTTTGACTTCTCTACCTTCTTTCTAAGGTCAACAACTTCATCTTCTAACTTATGAAATGACTCTTCCTTTTCATTTATTTGATCCTTCAATAGTTCCTCTACCCTTTTGGCTTCTTCAATTTGAGTCTTAAGATGGACAATAGTTTCAAAACTTTTGTTAATCTCATCATCTACCTTCATATCTTCTTTTTCATTCTTTAGTCTTGTGATCTCTTCTTCCTTTGCTTCTAATTGAGTCTTATTTCTCTCTTCTAGTTCTTTGAGCATTCCCTTTAGCTTCAATATGTGCCTTTGACTCCTCGTAAGAAACTTCTTAGTGTTATCCAAAAGATAGTTATAGTGTGTATAATAATGATCACTGCTATATCTATATAAACCCTCTTCAACTTATTTTTGAAGTTCTAATAGATCTTCTTCTATTCTTTTCATGGGATAACTACCATCAAACTTCACACAAACTGTTTCTAGATCTTCTTCTTCACTTGAGAAAATTTCAACATCATCACATTTTGAATCATTGCAATCAAGAGTCTTTGGAGATTCTTTACCTTCATTTGAAATACTTTTGAGATCTTCCTTTGTGCTATCTTCACTTGAAATGTTTTCAAGATCACATTTAGAAATAATACAATCAAGGGTTTTTGGAGATTCTTTACCTTTAATGATCTTGATGGAGTGATATTCAATATCTTCCTTCTCCTTTTTTCTTTGATATGTCTCCTCTATCTTTAGCCATAGATTCTTGGTGGAAGTGCATTGTCCCATGCTCTCTTTTATAGGGCTTGAGAGTCCACTAAGAATGGTCTTGAGAGCGAATGCATCATTCTTCTTTCCTTCCCTTTGAGATGCAAACTTTGACTTGTTCTTCAAGGAAATTGATCCATCAATGGTTTCCTTACAAATAGCCGCTCCCATTGTCTTCAAATGTACTCTCATCTCTATTCTCCAAGTAGAATAGTTTTCCTCATCAAGGATTGGAACTTCATTATCCATTTGTGTGTCAATGGATCTCCTTCAAGCTTGTTAAGGCTTGTAGTGAAGGCCTTCTCTGAAACCAATTGTTGGACAAACCTACCACACTTAGAGGGGGGGTGAATGAGTGTAGGGATATCCTTCCCAAAACTTCCCTCTTACACAAAACTCATTAGCTAGCATTCAACACTTTCTCATTACTCATTGTTGTCATTTATAACTAGTTAGATGTGAACATATATTAGCAATATATCAACAACAAATCATCTCCACAAGGAACACAAAGAACACAAGATGTATGTACAATTTTATTTTTATTACGGACTACAATCCTTGGGTTTTTTCAGCAACAACTGAATAGAGTACAACTCTACAAGAGCATCAGCTCTATAATGCAAGACTCATCTTACACCCTTAGCACCAACTGAGATGAGGCAAAAATCCTCAACAAATATCAATCTGCAATAGGTACGTGACTTGTCAATCGTGCAACCCTCATTTGTACGTGCCCTGGCTCACTACAGCCCGCGTATGTGCATGGCCAGTATATACAGCAGCCTGCATATCCCTTCTGAGCTATTATGGTTTATCCTTTTCATCACATACTCAGATCCTCTGCAACCTGAAATCACATTATCTTTTGTCTTTTGTTTTCCAAACTGACCACCAGCCAGACATCAGCTCAAATACAAATCTCCATGATTTTATCCACTGTATGCACCATGTCCTCATACAACCCACATTTGTACATGTCTTGGACCATTACAGCCCACGTATACCTCAGAAATTGGCGTTTCTAAATCTTCGAAACTTTTTTCCGTCAAGATCTATGATATTTCCAAAACTTTGATACATCCATGAGATCCTCCTCATGCTCTCTTTCTCAGAATAGATCTTCAATCATGCTCATGAGATCCACACCAAAGATTTTCTCACAAGAAGCTCTCCATCGATACTCGAAAAGATATTCTCCCAAAATGTACTTTTCACAAGAGACCCTAGCCTCTTATTTATACTCTTCATCTTCTGGATTACTTAACCCACTTCTAGGTCACTTAACCCATTTCTAGGTCACTTAGCCTATTTTCTTCATTTTAGGGTTAACCACTTTCCATAATTAGAAAGTTCTCCATTAATTTATCATTTAAATATTCCTTCTTGGTTTTGTCACCTCACTTTATCATTTAAATAATAATTTTGACTTATTCACGTTGCTTTATCATTTAAATAATGATTTCTTATTTTAAGGCACTTTGACTTCTTTGACCTTGGGGGCTTCACGACTTCATGCCTGGGTCCTTCAACTTCGTAAGTCCATATATCTCAAACCCTGAGGAGTTATGTGACATTCCACATACCATCGGAAATGGCATGACAGGGAATATCCATCTAGGATAGTTTCACCAACAACTTCATTGATCTTCATCTCATTATTCCACAATCAAACATAGGTTATCCAACCATTCTTCTAGGATAACTCAATAAGCAAAGTGTCTTCCCGTGAGGGGTTTCACCATAAGGGGGCCACTTTGGAGTTCATCCATTTGTGCACCTTATCAATCATGATAATACAATAATGAGTCATTTATACATATTCCAACAATGTATTATATACCAATGAAACCACATCGATCCATATTCATCATGTATCAATGACAACTCATTGATCCATGTTCATCAAGGACAATACATATTACATTTGACATCAATCAATCAATCAATCAATACATTAACATAAATCAATCACTTAATCACTTGAAATCAATAAATCAAACCATTGGCATCAATGACAACATGATCCAACAGATATGAGAAAACTAGATGCCAAAGAAATCACGTGTATTTTTATTGGTTATTGTTCTGATAAAAAAGCATATAATATTTTGATCCTTGCGTACATAAATATTTTTCAGGTAGATATGTGTTATTTCATGAGCATGAAAATGAAGGAAATAAGGTGGACAGTTAATATGCATGGCATATTCCTTATGATCATGATTAAAATGTTAAAGAAGAATTAGAAAAAGAAGAAAAAGAGGAGGAAGAACTCATTGATATGGACACTACAAGAAACCAAACTGATCTGAAGATAAAAAAAGGTTTATGTGTACAAATTTGCAAGTGAAATAATTATGTGACTTAGGAAATTGGATCAAGTTTGCAAGAACATAAACTTAAAGATTTTTTACTTAACATGAACAACATAAACATTCATAAACAACCATCAAAAGTAAGCACATAACACAACAAAATGATAAAGGAATTCACCCCTCTCTTGGGCTACATATCTTGGTCCAACTTCCAATGGATCATTTTCATTATATTCTCAAAGTGTCAAACTCATTGGTTTACAATGCTCAAAATGAAAAATAGATGACTTCAATGGATCCAAAATGTCCAAAAACCCCTTGTTGGGCTCTTCCTGCACCTGGTTTGGCCAAAAACTGAGAAGAATACACTTCCTGGAAGTTTCTCCCCGATATATTGTTGCACTTTCTTGTTATAACCCTAAATTGCACCATACATGCATACCTGGCATCAGGCCCTCTTACTTACCATTTTTGCCAATCCATCACCGAGAAACTCTTCTTAAAAACACTATTTTTGAAGATGTACACACCCTGCACCATTACTTCCCACGTATGCTCCACCATTATTGCCCACATACGTATGCTGGCTGCACCACTACATCCCGCATATACTCACAAAAGTTGAAAGGAATTCATTGAGATTATGGGCTATTGGGTAGTTTCCCAAATGTCCCACCACCTATAGCCCATCACCCAACCAAATAACCATCCTTTTTTCATATAAAAGGAGGTGTTGGGGTCTCATTCCAAAGATAAGCATAAGAATAGTGAACATCTACCCATTTCACTTCCCCCCCTTGCCCTAAGAATTTGCAGCCACATTGTGAGTTTTGAGCCAAAATTCCTTATTCTTTTCTTTTTCCTCCATTGCAAGCCCAATCCATTGCCTAGAGAGAGATGAAGAGGAGAAAGATATGTGGAAGCATTGTTGGAGCTTGTTGAAGAGGATCCTGGACCAGGTTCGAGGAGCAGTCGTCGATCTCATTGTAAGTAACTTTGTGAGATTAATAAAAAGGAATACTTTTTTTGTCTCGAATATGATGTGTTCAATCTTTATGTTTGATTTATATTTGATTATGACATCTAAACCACTAATTCATATATAATATTCATGTTCATAATTCTTTGTTTGTCTGTTTATGAATGCAGGTCAGCCTTGGGAGGAGACTTGTCGTTGAGGAACAACCGAACACAAAAGGATCGACACTGGATGTGGATTTTAAAGTAGAGTTACTGGATATTTTTACTTTGTGTTTTATGCATGAATGTGGGGTGTATTTGGGGTAGTTGTTAAAAAGTAGGAGACTTTAGATGGTTAGTTATGCCTACATGTTGAACCCTAGTGTATTCCATAGGGGGGTTTTCCCACTATAGAAGAATTGGCAACCATACCGGGGAAGCATCCAGGGTTTTTAGGGGATATCGTTTTGGGTGTTTTAATTGGTTTGATTACCTTTTTTTATATTTTTTTGTAAGTTTCTGAGTCTTTAAGGGATTCTGGTCTTCCATACCAGTACTCCCTGCCTTGTCAGCCTGACTATTACTTTTCTTTCTGAGAAGTTACAGAGGTGTATGTGGCTTGCAGTGGGTCTACACGCGTACATGTGCACCCTACCTTTAGACAACTCACATACATATGTAGGCTTCTTAAGTGTCAGTTGTGTCCCTATGTCAAGAAATGTTTTCTACAAGAAGAGGCATCCAACCTCTTCCCTGATTGAATTCATGCTTCTCAGGGGTTTCTTGATCTCGTACTGGTCTCTGTTGTTACAATCTGCAGCCTGGGTTTGATGTCAGTTTAGCTTATCTTTATCAATATTTCTTGTGTTTTTTTTGTAAGTGTTTGAGATGAGTTTGCGAGTCTTTTCTGATCAGCTTGTTTAGTATCATTAGTGACTCCTTGCAATATACAGTAGACCTGATGTCAGTTTTTGGTCTTGTCTTGTCTTCACTTTTTTCCTTTTTACTTGCCTTAGAAGAAAAGAAAAAGAAGTTATTTCAAGTTTCTTATTCTGAAGCATAAGAAAAAAAAAAATCATTTATTTGTTTGGTAAGTAGTTAGGTTAGTTGTCTTTACTTGTCAAGTAGAAGAGTGCTTTCTTAAGTTATTTACTGAATTCTTAGAACACTAAGTAGCTTGTAGTCAAGCATAATCTTGTTTTTGGTTTTTCTTTTAAAAATCTTAGAAAAAGTAGTTACGAAAAGTTGGTTAAAGAGTTTAAATTTACAAATCTTTATTTGTCAAAAAGAAGAAGTTTGCTTTCAGTTTCATTTAATGCTCTTCTCTTTTGTCTCTTAAAATACACCACTAGTTTCATTTTTGTTTCCTTGAATTAAGACAAGCCACTTAAAATTAACGCTTAATTAAAATTTATTAGAATTTATGTTTGTAGGGTCGATCAACTAGTCTAGGCTAGAGCCTTGATTTAGGTTGGAGAGGAAACTCTTCAAGGCTATAAAACAAACATACGAGTCTGACCTAGGGAGTGTGAAAACTCCAGCAAACATGAAATTTATCTGGGACCCCCCTCTAACATAGGGGCTAAACACGAGGTCGCGTGCGGAAAGGTAGCAGAGATAACCCCTCCAAATTTAGACCAAGCGTAGTGGGGAACGCATATAGAGGACTTGTCTTGGGATTATGTTGATCGCATTTTCCATGGAGCTTCATGGGTCTCGAATTTGTTCAATGTCCTCATTCGTATTCTGGAATACTTTCTTTCGATACCCTCGATAGGTTTTGGGCTTGATACCCTGCTCATTGCGGTCCACCTAACTATCGATTGTACCTGCCTGGTGAATGTTTGTGCGCTAGCAACCTAGTTTCCTTAATTATAGTGACTTACACAGGTGACTGTGGGGGTATACCATAGTACCTAAGGAAAACATTAGGCCACGCTTTGTAGAGTATACCCGGAGGGTTATTTTGTATTCAATTTTCACTTGGACCGATAAGTTTCTCTAGTGTTGGCTGGTGTAACTATTCTTCCAACTAGTTAGTGGTTTGATTGTTTTATATCGTAGGAACTCTTTATAATGTGTGTTGGTTTTCAACCTTAGTAAAAATCCCTAGTGTGTCGTTGATATTCTCACAAAGTGGAAGATCAAGAGCTCCATCGGTCGTGAAGGCTTCAGGGCCTATTTTCGGTTGAATTGGATCCACCCCCACCACCACTAAGGTGAAGACTTGACTAGAAAGGGTCATTTAAGGTAACCAGGCTGTAGGAAACTGCACCCGTTCCATCCTTGAGAGAATAAATCTCACATCCAGAGGAGCCTACTATTTCTTACCTTGGATCGTAAGCTCTCGGGCTAGCAAATTCTTCGGTCACTGACTTGTCGACGTTCGTCGTGGTACAAGTTGTCCCCCCAAGGGTAACTCATCGCGCGCATCAAATAGTCTTGCAAGAAGGAATGGAACCAAGCGTTGCTACTTCATGAGGGAGTCCTCACACTCCCTCTATGTCTACCACTACAGGGGGCATTCTGCCTCCTAACCCTCCTTCATCGGTCCATACCACCATGGTCATGACTACCTTTACTTCGGGTAGTGGTCTAATTCCATCTATGGTGGCAATCACTGCTTTGTTCACCCAAAGTGAGACAAGCCCTTCATTTCCATACGGGATGCTTGGATTTGATACGAACTCTATCCTCTCCAACTCCACCCTAAAGACCATGGGTCTAGGGGCAAGGAGCTCTAATGCTCCTCTACAAGGTTCTATGGGGGGTACCTCAGCCCCATATAATTATTTCCCTTACGATGGGGGTCACGTATTCCCCCTCGCTAGGCAGTGCTCCCCAGCAGGCCGTCTGGTCGAACATGAACTACAGCTTGTTCGGAGAAGGTATTCAAGGAATTTCTTCCAACACCACACCGATGGGTTCTTTTCCATTCTCTTTGTTTGGCGTGTTTGGTAACAAAGCATTCTCATCAGCTTCTATCTCGGCTAGGGGAAACATTGGTTTTGGATCACAAAATCCTGTGCAGGGTACTATTCCTGCATAGGGGGAAACACCTCTCAAGGAACCTGGAATTCATGGCAGGGATCAATCCCCTCATCAGTTATGATGACCGAGGGAAACCCCTTCCATGGCCATTGGAACCCCAGGCAAGGATCAGTACCTATTCCCATTGGATCAACAGGGGGAAACCCTTTCCAGAACCTTTGGAACACAACGTCAAGAATAATCCATTCCCATCCCTCAACGTCCTACTATGGGATTCAGTCGATGACATCTCAACAAGCGTAGTATCTGAACGCTGGACAAGGCCATGGTTTTTACCAGAACCCTAATCAACAACCTAAATTTTTCTGGCAACCTGGTGCCAACCAAATTCCAGGCTCCTTTCCTCCTGTACATACTCAACAGCCCAAGCTACCTTTTCTGGGAATGTTTCATTTTCTAGACTTGTCAAGATTGTTAAATGACCCAATATGTCACAATCCGCGTTGGCCTCCCATGCCAACCAAGTTTTCCTCGGACATTCTGAAGTTTGAAGGTAAGCCTAATGAAGATCCAAGCGATCATGTGATTACCTATGAGATACAATGTCGACACCGAGTTGTTGGCTAATTTGAGAAAACAAAGGTTGACCATATCTCAAATCACATCTGAGAATGGTGGCATTGGAAGAGTTTGATAAAAGTACCAGTCCCACCAGCTTTTCTGCTAGAGTGGTTCCTTAAGTCTTTGGTACCTCAGTTATCCAAAGACATTGCAACGTCAAGAGTGTTTTCTGAGGAAGAAGTGACAATGAGAGCTCAACAGCTAGAACTAGTATACTCTCAGTCTGGTTTACTTTACAAAGTTTTTCCAGATGCACCACGGTCCATTCTTGACAAGACCAGACATAAGTCTAGACCACATGCCGATGGTATAGTTTGTTCAACACAAGCGAAGCCCACTGAGAAGCTGTCCAATCAATTGCAACAATTGTCAATATAGTAGATAGTGGCTAGCCAAACCACTGCTTCAACTGCTCCCCCTACTCAAACGTTGGATGTACACAATGTGCAATCAACAAACCCGAAGGCCAACCAATAGCCTGATGGAAAGAATAAAAAAAGAAATAAGGGTAAGGGGGATAAGAAACCCACCAATAATGATGGTGCGGGAAACACAGAGAAACGAAATTAAAAGTATCTATGTAAACTTTGCACGGAAGACCACCCGACTCACCTGTGCCCTTGGCTTGTGGAGGCCCAAAAGTTATTGGCACAATAGCAACCTGTTGTGTTAGAAAACCCATTTCCTCATAGGAAAAATCTAACTCAAGCCTCTTTGATCGCGGATGGGGGTAGTAAGGGACCCCCTCCATATTCTAGTAATCCTTCATCTGTGAATGTGTATATGATGAAAGGTGATGCCTACCTAGAAACTAGGACACACGATTACGGAATGCCAAACATTGTTGAAAAGGGTAAAGAAGTCAAAAATCCATATTTTCCTCTCCAGATTGAGAATACGATGGGTGAAACAATGACATGCATCCCAAAAGGGGCGTTCAAGAAATATTCTCACAATCCAAATGTGAGGGCCGCCCAAAAATACTCTTTGGTGGAGGATTTGACAGAAAACCCTTGTGCGATGTCTGCTTTGGAGGTCCTCCAGAGCTTCCCTTTGCAGAGAAAGGCTCTGTTAGTTGCCTTAGGATCTGCTGATACTTGTAATCCAGGAACGATCATGCTTGATATGACCGACTTGAAACCTCATCTCCCATACCACGTGGTGCTTCAAATAATAGTGGCTTACACCACAAAAAAATTTACACGGAATATTTTACGAACGGTGGTTCATGAGGGTGCCTCAATATGTGTGACGTCATTGGCGTGTTGGAAAGCCATTGGCCAACCCATTTTGTCTCTGTCACCTACTATTCTTACTACTTTCAATGGATGTTCATTTAGACCACATGGAATCATTCCCTATTTCGCCATGCAGCTAGGAAGAAAGATCGTGTGCATCAAAGTAGAAGTGGTCGATGCGCCTCTCAACTACAACCTCTTGTTAGGAATGATCAATACCTATGCTATGCATGCAGTGGTCGCCACAGGTTTCTGTGTCTTTTTCTTTCCACACGAGGGCCAGATCGTGTCCATTGATGAGTTGTCTTTCTCCCATCCTAACCCTGAATGAGGGGCATCCACGGTCCTGATTATTGATACCAATCAGCCCGACATCATCAACATAGGGGTTGGTTTGTGCCCACCTTTGATGGGTACTTTTCATTACCCACCTTCTTTCGGTGATGTTAATTTCATATCGACTTCCCCCAACCAGCCTAAGGCTGAAATTTTTCACATTTCGTTGTTCTGTATGACTTACTTTAACGATCTGTGGACTCTACCTTCCCCATTAGCCATGATGGAAGGGACAGAGCACCATGGAATGGGCATGCCCTTTTCCGTGGAGAGAGTTGCATACTCTATTGTCCAGCAAGCTTCAACCGACCCCGATCTGACTCCCACACCAGAGTTAGATCTAGTTTTCGAGCCTACCTAGGATCAAGGTTCCCTCGCCACTATCGATTCCTTAGACTTGTTCTTTCCCTCTGACGAAGCGATTATAGAGGCATTGACTAGTCCAGACAAACCCTGGGATGATCTCCATCACAAATCTTATTTTCTCCCGGAGTTAGGAAGAATTGAGGCAGGTGAATTCGTATTGACTATGACTGGAGATAGGTCTTGTCCTATCAATCCTTTGGCTATGCACGTAGTTTACGCCAAAGGTAATATGGAAAACATCATTGAAATAATACCTATTGACATCTCTAGAAACCCTAGCGTCATGGAGAATGTCTTCATCGGAGCAGAATGCTCCCCCAAGGAGATTTGAATCTACACATATTTATTTAAGGCATTTCGCGACGTTTTTGCCTAGTCTTACAAGGAAATGATAGGCATTGATCCAAGAATCATTGAACATGAAATAACGATGTATCCTGATGCTAACCCGGTATGACAGAAGCTTCGTCCGGTAAATCCTAAGAAAGCACCAACTATTAAGGCTGAAGTAGATGAAACTGACTTTGAAACTGTTCAAAGTCAGTTTCATCTACCTCGTTCAATTGACTCAATGGGTGTCAAATCTTGTTCCAGTCAACAAAAAGTAGGGAACGATTCACGTATGTATGGACTTCTATGATTTTAATAAGGCATGTCCAAAGGATAATTTCCCCACCCCATTCATTGACCAGATTGTCGATGAATGTGCAGGATGTGAGGTATTTTCTTTCATGAGTGGTTTTTTGGGATACAATCAGATACAGATTAAGCCCGAAGACCAGCATAAAACAAATTTTATTTGTCCATGGGGTACATTTTATTATTGGAAGATTCCTTTTGGCCTTAAGAATGTTGGAGCCACTTTTGAGTAGGCCATGTCTTTTTCTTTCCACTATCTCAGACACATAGTTGAGGCCTATCTCGATGATTTAGCATCATGATCTCGTAGGAGAGATGATCATCCCATGCACCCCCAACTTATCTTTGAGCGATGTCGCTACTATTGGATTCTCTTGAATCCAAACAAGTGCAGTGTTTGCGTGACGTCGAATCATCTTCTAGGTTTCATAGTTTCGACAACAAAGATCATGGTTGATCCTCTAAAGGTTGAGGTGATAGTTCAATTTCCTCCCCTGTGCACAGTCCCTCAGCTTCAGAGTTTACAGGGAAAATCCAACTTTCTTCGGTGTTTTATCGTAAACTATGCCGAGATCACTAAAGGGTTCATGTGTTTACTGAAAAAGGACATTCCTTTCTAATGGGACAAAGTTGCTCAGTGCTCTTTCAAAGTGTTGAAATGCTCCCTCCCGTCTTCCCCTCTACTTTGACCACCCAATTATAATAAATATTTCTTATTGTACTTGGCCACGACAGAGTCGACCATCGATATGGTCTTGGTTCAAGATGATGATCTGCTTAAAGAGAATGTGATTTATTACCTGAGTTGAGGCCTGGTTGGACCAGAACTTAACTACTCCCATGTTGAGAAGCTTGTGTTAGCGGCAATCCATGCTGTCCAACGGTTCCTTCATTATATTCTTCTTCGTAAGACCATTGTCATTGCTGTTGTGAATATGTTCCAATATGTGTTGACATGATGTGTAATTGGTGTAAAGATCAATAGATGGATTTTTATCCTCAAGGAATTTGACTTGGATTTTGTTTCTGTGAAACCTAAAAAGTCATTGGTCTTTGCAGAACTTATCTCAAAACTTTCGGTAGAGTCAGGGGATGTTACGCCTGAAGAATCACCGATTAAAGGATATATTTTTCATATTTCATCTTTGGATCCCTGGTATGGAGATATACTAGTCTATCTCCAAAATTTGAAGTGCCTTGCATCTTCTTCTCGCGATGAGCTTCGACGTGTATGCCATCAGGAAAAAAATTGTCTCATACTCAAGGACACGTTGTATCGTCAAGGTGTAGATTGCATCCTTCACTGGTGTCTCACTCATGAAGAAGTGGAACTCTTTCTCAATGACTTCCACACTGGAGCATGTGGTGGTCATTTGTCTCTGTTGGAAACATCCCAAAAGATTCTACGAGTAGGTTAATTTTGGCCGATGTTGATCAAATATTGCATCAAATCGGTCAAGAAGTGCCACCTGTGTCAATGATTCTATCGGAAGATGAGGGCACACCCTGCTCCCATGTTTCCCGTCATTACAGTTGGTCCCCTCACCAAGTGGGGGATTGATTATACTACATGCCACCCGACTTCAGCCAGGGGGAATTGTTACATCATTGTAGCAGAAGACTACTTCACAAAGTGGATCGAGGCTATGCCAACATAAAAATATGATGGTGAAACAACAACTCTCTTTATTTTTAACCATATTGTAGCAAGGTTCGGCATCCCGAAGCATATTTTCACTGACCATGTCAGTCACTTTCAAAAAAAAAATGATGTTTGAGTCAACATCAAATCTCGAGTTGAGGTAGGAACATTCATCACCTTACTACTCACAAGCGAATGGTCAGGTGGAAGTTGTGAATAAATATCTCAAGACTGTTCTGCAACGAACGTTCAATTCAGCCAAGTCAAATTAACATTTGATGTTGTACTCATCTTTGTGGGCCTACCGAATGTTTGTATAGACTGCAACCATTTTCTCACCTTTTCAACTCGATTATGGGTTGGAAGCAATCTTGCCAAAAGAGTGCCAGATCCCATCTCTAAAGTTGGAAGTATAGTTATTTCCAGACACTTCACCGCTTGAGGAACGCTTATTATATTTCAAGAAGCTCAATGAGCAACGTCGTGATGTAGCCTTGGATAATGACGCTCACTAGAAAAAATTCATGTGTCAGTACGATCGGTCCGTTCATCCTCAGATTTTCTCCGAAGGCGATCTTGTCTTGGTCTATGATCAAGATAAGGATCCCCTAGGGGAAGGCAAGTTCAAACCTATGTGGTTCGAACCTTTCATCGTGAAGGAGGTACTAAAGAAGGGCACTTATAGTCTGGTTGACTTTGAATGGAAAGCTTTGGCGGAGCCTAGAAATGGGCTCTACCTCAAGAAGTATTACTCGTAGGTAGGTCACCTTGGGTGACTTCTTGTACATATGTATAGTTCTTATACAGTTTAGTTTTCGTCTTTTTTTTTTTATGGATGTGTCATTTTTTATGTCATCTTTTTCACTGTGGCAGATGTCAAGTGAATCATAGGTGTTCATTGGGTTCGCAAACGACGCCAACTGACACACTCAGAGTCTTTCTTTCGTAGATTGGGTGATCTTCACACCACAAACCCAGTTGTTATCTTCTTGAGGTATCTTTTTAGGTGACGCCACAAACAATGTTGTCAAATACAACGCAGTATTAGAGTTACTTCATGATGCTTTGTCACATGGTATCTCTCACCTCTGGGTCTACTTAGATGCACAGTTGGTTGTGTCCCAGTTAAATGAGGTTTATCGCATTTATGATCCTACTCTACACCAACGATTCCTTAGGGTATGTATCTTAGAATGATGTTTTGATTACATTAAGTATATCCATGTTCCTAGTAGATTGAATCAAATCACAAATACTCTAGATAATCACATATTAGATTGGCATATTGCACACACATAAAAAGAATCACACACATACACATGTACATACATTGTAAAAATGTAATCCATAAGACATA
>ML777584.1:359681-380015 GCA_009831015.1 Picea engelmannii | reverse complement strand
ATATATATATATATATATATATATATATATATATATATTGCATTTTTTATGTTGGTTGTAGTATGTTTAGTTTGTATATTAATGATTTTTTCTATATTAAGGGTTTTGTCACATTCTGACGTTAATGAAATGTGATGTGAAATTGTGACATTCAAAAAGGATTTTTTCCCTTTGCAAAATTTATCGAGGGTTATGTTGGATTATGACATTCCTTAATGGTTATCTTGAATAGAGACATTCATCGCATTGCGTTAACAACTATTTCAGTTTACAACATTAATTAAATGTCATGTCATATTTCAATGCCTATTTTTGTCGCATTATGACATTCATAAAATGTGATGTCACATTGTAACATTTATTAAGTGTTTGAATGTTGTAATGTGACATTACCATTTAGGAATGGTGAAATTCAACAAGATACAATGCAGATGTACACTACAATGCAACACAACCATTAAGGAATATAGCATTTTGACATAATTTAGCCTTGCAAATGAATGTCACAATGTCACATGAACATTAATGAATGTCATAAACTAATGGAACCCTTATGATCATGTGAGTGATAGTGTTAACTATGATTGAACATAATTGATTTTATGAGCATGCTAACTATGGTTTAAAATGATTGAGTTAATGAGCATGTTCACTATGGTTGAACATGAATGACTATAGATTACCTTTAATATGGCACCCATATTCCAATAGGGGGGATGCAATCCATAAACATTGCACCAAAACATAAACCTAAAGGAATGTTGCAAGGTGACATATGCCCTAAATGAACATCACAATGTGATGCAACTATTTAGGAACGATGTAATTCGACATAATACAATGAAGATGCACATCACACTGTGACAATTTACTATGATAATGTCACATTTTCACATTTACCTTAGTTGAATAATGTTGAATTTCTACATTCCTCAATGGTTGTATCACATTTCGATGTACATATTCATTGGCTTATGTCAAATTGCATCATTCCAAAATGGTTATGTCACATTGCAATTTTCATATGTTAACTATGGTTGAACATGATTGATTTTATGAGCATATTCATTACAATTGAGTATAATTGACTATTGATGACCTTTAATATGGCACCAATATTCCAATAGGAGGGATGTAATTCATAAACATCGCACTGAAACATAATCTTAAGGAAATTTCACAAGGTGAAATATGTTGAATTTTCATTAATTACGTTAACATTAGATTTACCAAATCAATTTGAACTTCTTTTGTATGCTCGTTTCTCCATAGGCGATGTTGCACCATCCCCACCCAACCATAGGAACCTACTTGTGCCACCCTTGAGCATAACATATACATCCTGGGAAACCCTTCTACACAAGGGGATAAATCCCAACAACCTTCTTATAGATAATATCCTTGCCAAGAAAAAATAATCAAGAACAAGCTCTATCCACTAGAGAAAACCACAAAGAAGATAACCCAGTAACATAGATGCAACACACCCTAGCCAGAGCACTAGGGTGTCTAGCCTCCACTAGCACACCACCAAGAGATAACCAATAATGAAACTATAGCTCACTCTAGCATTAGTGCTAGAGTGGTTGACCTTCATTATGTGCATCCCAAAATACAAACCCTAGCAAGAGGTATGAGGAAAACCTAACAAAGATGAGCCCTAATTCCTTCCTTCTGCAGTTGTAGCTCTCCACCAAACTTGAATTATATATCCATGTGAGAGTGTGCCGAATGAGGAAGTCATCAGTCTTATTTATACTAATTCCTCCAGTGACTTTTCTGACAGGGCCGACCTCACTTTATGGAAAATATATTTTATGTTTATATTTTTCTTCTAGAGATGAATTTACTTCTGGAGAATTATAATTCTTCTTTATTATTTTCTGTGAGGATGACTTCTCTTCTGGGATCTTCTTTGACTTCCAATCGTTTTCCTTTAATTTCTTGGAAACTTCCTTTATAAGAAAGGTTATCCTGGAGGTGAATACATCCTGCATTTACCACAAACATCAACAACATAACCCTAAATGAGCATCACAATGTGACAAAACCATTTAGGAATGATGAAATTCAACATAAAACATTGAAGATGTGCGTCGTAATGTGACACGACCATTGAGGAATGTAGTTATTTGACATAAATTAGTCTTGAAAATGTTATGCCACATTGTGACATTCATTTAGGGTTATTTCACTAAGGAAATGTCGCAAGGTGACATAACCATAAATGAACATCACAATGTGACATAACCATTTAGGAATGATGCCATTCAACATTATACATTAAAGATATACATCGTGATGTGACACAACCATTGAGGAATGTAGCTATTTCACATAAGTTATCCTTGAAAATGTTACATCACTTTGCGGCGTTCATTTAGGGTTATGTCATCTTGTGACATTACCTTAGGGTTATGTTTGAGTGTGATGTTTATGAATTGTGTCCCTCATATTGGAATATGGGTGTCAAATTAAAGGTCACCCATAGTCAGCCATAGTTGACTAAATTTAGGGTTATTTCACCTTGTGAAATTCTTATCCAAGTGTATATCGGTGGCCATCCACCTATTCTAACTAGCTCAAAACAGTCTTCTGGAAATTTACTATTTTTAGCAGTTTTTCAGTTCCTAAACTTTCGGGGAAATTTTGAGGGCCTAAATTAATTGTTTTGGGGATCAAGCACCTCAATGAAAGCCAAAGGCTCTGATTTATCCCAAAAAATGAATATTCTGGACGATACCTTTCCAACAAGCTATCGTGCACCCAAATGAAGATCATATGCCAAAGTTACACCCCCGAGAAGTTGATACACCAAACTACCCAAAATGAGGTCCACAAAACTGTTGGCTTTTCATCTTTGAGGGTTAGGATTTTGGATTTTCTTTATGTTAAAAATTCATTTATATCCTCATTGTAATCATATTCTTTTGAATGTGAATATCCATCACATATCTTCTCAAAGATAAGTTGCCACCATTCTAGCGAGTCTTTCACTCTATATGTCTATAGTTTTGTACATTTCTCTCATTAATAGAAATTGTGTATTACTATATCTCTATGCCTCTTTTTATATATCTGATATATATTTTTTATATTATTGGTTCTCTTGCAATATATCTGTATATTTATTTGTTATATCTCCACTCTCATTTCATGTCGAAAATAATCTGGATCAGTGGTATCAGAGCAGGTTGCTCTTGATCGTCTTTCAGTGCATGTCCCTAATGAGGTCCAAGCATAGCAAGTTGAGTCTATATATTGTATATCTTGAGGAAAATATCTCTTGCATGCCCAATAAACCCTCCATGGCAGAAGAAAAGAAAAACAACAGTTCATAAGATTCTATTAATATGTTCCTTGAGCAAGCTCTCACGCGATAGAGGGATGAAATGATGGAGAATTTTTCCCACATCCTTCAAAATCTGTCGATAAAAATAGGCGCATCTTCATCAAATGACCACTTTGGAGGAACCTTTCCTTTCAAGGTACAGGTTAATTTTGATATTCTCATTTTTGAAGGACAGATAGATATGGATGCCCTAGAAAAATGGTTAAATCTGCTAGAAGGTTATTTCTATGTTCACAATATTTTAGACAGGGAAAAGATCACCTTCACACTCCTTAAGGCTCTCTCCCATGTCAAACATTGGTGGGAAAATTACTAGGAGAAAAGTTCCACGGAGGAGTCTGGAATATATGGAGTTGAGCCCACTTGGGGATTTTTTGTGGATGCGGTCAAGGAGTAGTATTACCTTGTTGGTAACTATTACGACCAGTGCATGAGATGGACCACACTATGGAAAGAGAGGGGAAAAACAATGTCAGAGTTCAAAAATAATTTCCATACCTTTCACACCAAGTTTGGTATCAAAGACTCCAAGCGATATCTGGTTCTGAAATACTGCGGGGCTCTACATAGGTACATCCAAACCGAAATGCATTTCTTGGACATCTCATCACTTGGAGCTTCCTATCGATATGCTAACAAAATTGAGAACAAATTTAGGCACCAGAAAAAATGGGATTTTGGGTCTGCAAATCCACAACAATCAAAGCATGATAAATATGGTCCTAACAAATAGCCTCCAGAAAACCATCCCAAGCCACAGGAAAGGAAGGGAAACTAAAATACGAAGAAGGACACTAGAAAGTGGTGTGATTTACACAAAATCCCCTTGCACAACACTGATGAATTACGCTCAAAATAGTCATTAGTGGTCAAGATAAAAGACAGGGAGCCAAAGCTCGATTCATAATCTGATTCAGAAAATAATGGGAAAATTCTACAGATTATCGACGCAGACCCCATTTCTACAGTCACGATCAAAACAATTCATCCAAAAGAACCAACATATTGATGTAGGAGCATCTCTCCATGCAGCCAGCTAGCCACATCAGTGTGCATGCATTCAAGGATGAAAAGGAGGCGCAACCTCATTCAAATATTTGAATTGAATGTAATTAAATGTGCTTAGGCTGTTGAGCCAAGAAAGTCGTGCCTTTGGGTAGGCGTTAGATAGGATCGACCTTTATGTTAGATCTAGCTGAGATCTAGTTCTGGATAGCAGACTAGACAACCATTGATTGTAATTTATTAGAGCAGGTGAAATCCTGGAGGGAAGCGCTCGATGAGCACCTCAGGTAAAAGAGATTTTCATATCTCATTTTGAGTTAGTAGGCATGTAGGGAAGAAGAGAAGAGCCGAGGAGAGCTCGGGAACAACTTGTAATTACAGGCATTTTCCATTAATATAAACAGAGCAGTTTTTCCTGCATTATTCTGTCATATATGCATGTCTGTGTGTGTTCCTTGTTTATGTTGTGAATGTATTTGTTATATGGATGCATTCTGCAGGGGTTTGTTTGATTTCAGGTTGAAGGTCTTTGAAGCTTCACACCAAGAGGGTGTGACAGAACGTTGAGGTTATGATGGCCGTGCACAGAGGTTGCACTTCTGAACTTTGAGGAGTCAGACGGAGATGTGCTGAGGCACAGGACTGAAGTCAACAACTCAAGAAGAAGACCTATGAGGTTGTTGAACACCTCAGGAGGCAAGGCTGTGTATCAGAGACACAGTTGCAGATAGAACCTTGCTGTAGGTTCTGTGAAGCTCTGCCAAGTGGGCATTGAGTGCATGCACAAGGTGCACATAGGAAGGAATTCCATTGTGAGTTCAGAGAAGACAGAATCAGGAAGGACTCTGTGAGAGCTCTGCCAAGTGGGCATTGAGCGTGTGTACATGAGTGCACAAAGACAGGAACTCTGTTGAGAGTTCAGAAAATAGAATCACTAAGGATTCCGAGGCTCTGCCAGGAGGGCATTGAGCAAGTGCAAAAGGTACAAAGGAGATAGAACTACTGAACGTTCTGTGGAATAAGAGACTCTGCCAGGAGGGCATCAAGAAAATGTGCAAGCAGGCACAGGAGAAAATAGAACTCTTTGAGTTATGCCATGTAAAGGAAGAGTCCAAGGAAGGATCTTCACTGGGTTGTTGAACACCCAAAAGTATTCAAGAAGAGTCTTGAGCAGAAGGATAGCTAGGAGGGCATCCAGTTCATTCTCCGTCTGTGGGAGAAGGAAGAAAGACAAAATCCCCCAAGGGGTCTGAGTACTCGTAGAAGCTCAGGATAGATGGCGCTTGGTGCGTGTGGACTTCATAGAGACACAGGAGTCAAAAGGGTCCTTTGAGGATTCAAAGAAAGGAAAGCTCAGGAGGAGTAGGCGTTTTCATATGCGTAGCGAAGCTCAGGTTCAAGGAGTTAGTAGAAGAGAAGAAAGACAACAGAGGTCGAGGCCTTTAGAACCTTGGAAATCCTCCCAAGGCAGGACGAAAGCACAAGGAGCACACAGAAGAGAAGATCTGAACCGTTGGTGTTATGCGTTCAGGAGGAGCCCACAGAAGGAAGGGGACTGACAACCGTCGGATCTCACATAGACATCCCGAAAACCGTTAGATCGGGAGGAGTTGGGCAAAAATTAGCCTCAGTAGGAGAAGCGCACGAGGAGAATTGATCTGAGCCGTCATATCTGGGATCAGATCGCCGACAGTCGTCGGATTGGCAGGAGTTATGTGGGAGTTAGCCCATGAGCAAGAGGAGAGAAGTCCCGGCGGGCATCTAGATATCGGCCATCGAGAAATCGGAGTCCTCGAGGTCATCAGAACCGAGACTTTGGAAGTCTCGAAATCCTGAGAGTTAATCTGAGCCATCCATCTGAAGAGGGACATGTGTCGTGCGATCGTCCGTATCGGAGATCCGAGGCGCCAGGGATCAACAAGGCGTTGGGACACTTGAAGTAGCAAAACCCGAAAAGGAATCTAGGTCGTCCATCTGGTGGACAGGTGGCAAAGGATCGGGCGTCATCGGCATTTTTTCCATCAGGATATCGGAGATCCCAGGGATGAGAGTTTTGTGCATTATAGAATCGCGAAACGCGATTTCCCGATAAGGCCTAGGAGCATGGGGCCACACAGACTATTAGTGGGGGACAACTGTCAGCACATCGGGACTGAAGAAAGGCACTGTAGCGGGAGCCAGCTGTCATCACAACAGAGGAGGACCAAGCCATAGTGGAGGCCAGCTGTCAACACGACGAAGCGTCGGGATTTGGACGATCGAAAATCCCGCGGGTGTATGCATCTAGGCATTGTAAACCCCGACTGAGTAAGGTAGTGGTCACGAGAGTTGGCCATATGAGTGGGAGTTAAGCTCAAGAGGGCTAACGCATGAAGGGAGCCATCGAGAATCGGTGATCAGGAGTTCGAGGGGACAATGAATCTCGACAGTGAAAATGCCGAAACCCCAAAGCCCGATAAGAGTTTTCCGTGTGGAAGTTATCCACGGCAAGTGCTAGAGGCCATGAGGGAAGATAAAGACTTGTGGACTGGGTCAGAGATTTTAGCAGAGATTCCCAATAGGATTTAAAGAGCCACTTCGGCTCAGCTGAAAGGTGGGATTTGAACAATCCTGTGAGCAAGAGGTCAGGTGAAAAGACCCTGTGGGTGTTAGAAAGGACCTCTTTGCATCAAAGTGGTATCAGAGATGATATCTTGTCTGTATATTTCAGACAGGAGGAGAAAGAAGAACTGAAGCACTCTGATACACATCAAATGTATCAGAGCTTGAACTCTATTTGTATACTTCAAGCAGAAAGGAGAAGGCAGCAGGTGAAGGAAGATAGAGTTGTTGAAGACTCTGTATGGATTGTTTGCGTGGAGGGAGCAGTCCATAGACAGTCTGCAAGACTGCAAGATGAGGCTGGAGACACTCTTAGTGTGGAGTGACAGTAGCAAATTTTCCATGAAGGCAGATAGAGGTAGTAGGATAGCTACTGAAGGCCACAGGAAGAAAAGCAAGGCAGAAAATCTTGCAGAGATGTATAGAGAGCTCGCTGATATATGAGCAGAGATAGAGAAGCTTGAACTATAGATGCAGCAGAATGAAGAATTGGTTTCGATATGTGAACCCGAGACTGGAGACAGCCTCGATGATTCTAAATTTGAATTGGGATCATCTGATGATCTTAAAGACTGCTAGATGGGCAGAGAAGAGGAAATTCTGGTTTTCCAAGTAGGCAACGAGTTGAGATCACTGTGGGATCTCACAGACTGTCAGGAGGACAGTGAGGGAATTTCAGGTTTCTAGGAGGGAAATAGTAAGGGATCAGATGATGATCTTGAAGACTGCCAGGAGGGCAGTAAAAGGTTTCCAATTTGCCAAGTGAGCGAGGAAACAGAAATGGGATCGACTGAAGATCTCGTGGCCTGTCATGAGGATGGTCAAGAAATTTTACATTGCTAGCTGGGCAATGATCAGAGATCGCTGCGGCATCTCAAAATTTGCCAGGAGGGCAGTGGAAGCATATTGAACTGCCAGGTGGGCAGAGGTGAAAATTTGGGGCCATCTGAAGGTCTCATAAAGAGTTCAATTCAGCAAGAAGTACTGATGAATATGGAATCGGTTGATCTCATGGTCTGCCAGGGAAGTAGCAGAAGCGTCTCATATTTCCAGGAGGGCAGAGATGAGCAGATGAGACCATCTGAGGGTCTCATGAACTCAGAAGCGAGTTGGATTCATCCAGGGGAGCTGACAGAGCAGGTGAGCTCAGAAACAAACTTGGATCAATAGGTACAGCTGACAGCAGAAGAAGATCAGAGGAGCCGAATGATGATTGGGGGAATTCCAATATTCTTTCCATTTGCCCATGAGGAGGCAGACAGTTGTGTTGTAGGTGCAACAACAAAACAGTCACAGAGGATGATGACTGTTGAAGAAGAAAAGTTGGAGCAGACTTTGAAATCTTCCCAAGCAGAAATGAAAGAAGAGAATGAGTAAGCTGAGAGCGTTGTAGCATTGGAGCTAACAGCAAAAAAAGACGTAGGAGTAGAAGAGGAAAACGAGCATTCCTAGGAGTGGCTCAATATTTTCAGTCGAGAAGCTGAAAACACTACAGCACGAGAGCTTGCAGCAGCAGAAGCTAGAGACACGGACAGCATATGTTTTGCTGATCTATGGGAATAGATTGAAGCCCTGGAGGAAAGGGTAAAAGTGCAGGGCATGCACATCCAATAGGTGAAGTTGGAAACTGATCAAGAAGGCATGGGGGATTATAGTGATCTTCCCGAAGACCAAAAATTTTTGCAGCTGAGGAGACTGGAAGAATAGAGTCAGCCATCGCAGCAGCTAGACGAGGTGATCATGGAGATCATGGAGCTGATGTTGAAGTCAGCAGATACTTCCAGTAGAGAGCAGCTGAGCAGAAGGAAAGAAGCAACAATAGTAACAGTGCAGCGGAAGCATTAGCAGCAGCAGAACGGAGCGGATGAACAGCTCCAAAGATTCGTTTGGGATCCAGGAGGATTTCCAATAGCTACAGGGGAAGCACATGAGCAGGAGCTCATGATTTTTGTAGCTGTGGAGTATGATGCAGGAGCAACTCTCCATGCAGTCAGCCAGCCACATCAGTGTGCATGCATTCAAGGATGAAAAGGAGGCACAGCTTCATTCAAATATTTGAATTGAATGTAATTAAATGTGCTTAGGCTATTGAGCCAGGAAAGACATGCCTTTGGGTAGGCGTTAGATAGGATCGGCCTTTATGGTAGATCTGGCTGAGATCTAGTTCTGGATAGTAGACTAGACAGCCATTGATTGTAATTTATTAGAGTAGGTGAAATCCTGGAGGGAAGCGCTTGATGAGCACCTCAGGTAAAAGAGATTTTCATATCTCATTTTGAGTTAGTAGGCATGTAGGGAAGAAGAGAAGAGTCGAGGAGAGCTCGGGAACACCTTGTAATTACAGGCATTTGCCATTAATATAAAGAGAGCAGTTTTTCCTGCATTATTCTGTCATATATGCATGTTTGTGTGTGTTCCTTGTTTATGCTGTGAATGTATATGTTATATGGATGCATTCTGCAGGGGTTTGTTTGATTTCAGGTTGAAGGTCTTTAAGGCTTCACACCACGAGGGTGTGACAGAACGTTGAGGTTCTGATGGCTGTGCACAGAGGTTGCACTTTTGAACTTTGAGGAGTCAGACGGAGACATGCTGAAGCGTAGGACTGAAGTCAACAACTCAGGAAGAAGACCTGTGAGGTTGTTGAACACCTCAGAAGGCAAGGCTGTGTATCTGAGACATAGTTGCAGATAGAACCTTGCTATAGGTTCTGTGAAGCTCTGCCAAGTGGGAATTGAGCGCATGCACGAGGTGCACAGAGGAAGGAATTCCATTGTGAGTTCGGAGAAGACAGAATCGGGAAGGACTCTGTGAGAGCTCTACCAAGTGGGCATTGAGCGTGTGTACAGGAGTGCACAAAGATAGGAACTCTGCTGAGAGTTCAGAAAATAGAATCACTAAGGATTCTGAGGCTCTGCCAGGAGGGCATTGAGCAAGTGAAAAAGGTGCAAAAGAGATAGAACTACTGAACGCTCTGTGGAAGAAGAGACTCTGCTAGGAGGGCGTCGAGAAAATGTGCAAGCAGGCACAGGAGAACAGAGAACTCTTTGAGTTCTGCCATGTAAAGGAAGATTCTAAGGAAGGATCTTCACTGGGTTGCTGAACACCCAGAAGTATTCAAGAAGAGGCTTGAGCAGAAGGATAGCCAGGAGGGCATCCAGTTCATTCTTCGTCTATGGGAGAAGGAAGAAAGACAAAATCCCCCAAGGGGTCTAAGTACTCGTAGAAGTTCAAGATAGATGGCACTTGGCGCGCGTGGAATTCATAGAGACACAGGAATCAAAAGGGTCCTTTGAGGATTCAAAGAAAGGAAAGCTCAAGAGGAGTAGGCATTTTCATACGCGTAGCGAAGCTCGGGTTCAAGGAGTTCGTAGAAGAGAAGAAAGACAATAGAGGTCGAGGCCTTTAGAACCTTGGAAATCCTCCCAAGGCAGGATGAAAGCACAAGGAGCACACAGAAGAGTAGATATGGACCGTTGGTGTTACGCGTTCAGGAGGAGCCCACAAAATGAGGGGGACCGACAACCGTTGGATCTCACATAGACATCCCAAAAACCGTTAGATCGGGAGGAGTTGCGCAGAGATTAGCCTCAGGAGGAGGAGCACACGAGGAAAATTGATCTAAGCCGTCAGATCTGGGATCAGATCATTGACAGCCGTCATATCGGCAGGAGTTACATCAGAGTTAGCCCGTGAGCAAGAGGAGAGAAGTCCCGGTGGGCATCGGGATATCGGCCATCGGGAAATCGAAGTCCTCGAGGTCATGAGAACCAAGACTTTGGAAGTCTCAAAATTTCGAGAGTTAATCTGAGCCATCCATCTGAAGAGGGACACGTGTCACGTGATCGTCTGTATCGGAGATCCGAGGCGCTAGGCATCGACAAGGCATCGGGACACTTGAAGTAGCAAAACCCGAAAAGGAATCTGGGCTGTCCATCTGGTGGACAGGTGGCAAAGGATCGGGTGTCGTCGGCATTTTTTCCATCGGGATATCGGAGATCCCAGGGATGAGAGTTTTTTGCATTATAGAATCGTGAAACGCGATTTCCCGATAAGGTCTAGGAGCATGGGGCCACACGGACTGTCAGTGGGGGACAGCTATCAGCACATCGGGACTGAAGAAAGGCGTTGTAGCGGGAGCCAGTTGTCATCACAGTAGAGGAGGACCGAGCCATAGTGGATGTCAGTTGTCAACACGACGGAGCGTCGGGATTTGGACGATCGAAAATCCCGCGGGTGTATGCATCTAGGCATCGTAAACCCCGAAACCCCGACTGAGTAAGGTAGTGGTCACGGGAATTGGCCATATGAGTGGGAGTTAAGCTCAAGAGGGCTAACACATGAAAGGAGCCATCAGGAATCGGTGATCGAGAGTTCGAGGGGACAGTGACTCTCGACAATGAAAACGCCGAAACCCCGAAGCCCGATAAGAGTTTTCCATGTGGAAGTTATCCACGGCAAGTGATGGAGGCCATGACGGAAGAGAAAGACTTGTGGACTGGGTCATATATTTTAGCAGAGATTCCCGATAGGATTTAAAGAGCCACTTTGTCTCAGCTGAAAGGTGGGATTTGAACGATCCTGTGAGCAGGAGGTTAGGTGAAAAGACCCTGCGGATGTTAGAAAGGACCTCTTTGCGTCACATATCCTTAAGAGGGGGAGCACATTTTTCACTCACAAATGTGGGTGAAGGGGACCCCGCTGCATGTTATTGTTGATAGCAGAAGCCAAAAGAACCTCATCTCAAAAGAGGTCGTCAAACAATTGGGATTGTTGACAACACCACGCCCGCAACCATACAACATTGAGTGGCTTCACCATGGATGAGACCTTCATGTCAGCCAACAGTTTCGATTGTCATTCGACATCCATCCCTTCAAGGATGAGGTATTATGTGATGTTTCCCCACTGGATGTATGTGGTGTTCTATTGAGCCATCCATATATGTGGAAGCGCCATGCTATTTATGAGTCTCGACCTCGTAGTGTCATTGTTACTCTGGGGGGGCATCTATACAAGATACCAGAGGTAGTTCCAACTACTGTCTCACCTAAATAGTGTCACAAGATAGTATCTCATAATACAAAATTCAACTTCTTCACAGTCTGTTCAAAAGGTGAATAGAAGAACACTGCAACCACTACAGCCTCAGTCCAAGCACCTTCTATCCAGCAGAATCAGGTCGACAAGATTGAAGAAATGTGAAAGGATTTCTTTTGCACACAGTCATCTCATGTATCCATACTGGTTAAAAGGGTCCAACACTTCCAGCCACAGGTTTGTGACAACCTTCAACAAGCTAAGTAGTGCAATGTTTCCATCAAGGCAAGCGGCTCATCAAGATGCAGATTCAACAAATGATTTTCCCTCTCCCTCGGGAACTCAATGCAATGGATTCCATTTATTTCTAAGGATGCAAGATTAATCCAGGTGGATATCATTAGCCATCCACCTATTCCAGCTAGCTCAAAACAGTCTTCTGGCAATTTACTATTTTTAGCAGTTTTTCGGTTCCTAAACTTCTAGGGCCATTTTGAGGACCTAAATGAAGTCTTTTCAGGATATAGAACCTCAATGATAGTTGAAGGATATAATTGAGCCAAAAAAATGAATATCCTCGATGATACCTTTCCAATTAGCTATCATGCACCCCAAATGGAGATCGTATGCCAAAATTATGCCCACAGGAAGTTGATACACCAAACTACCCAAAACAGGGTCCACAAAACTATTGGCTTTTCATCTTCTAGGGTAAGGGTTTTGGATTTTATTTATGTCAAAAATCCCTTTAGAGCCTCATTGTAATCATGTTCTTACGAATTCTAGTAGCCATTACATCTCTTCTCAAAGATAAGCTACCACCATTCTAGCGAGTCTTTCACTCTGTATTTCTACAGTTTTGTACATTTCGCTTATTAATATAAATTGTGTATTACTGTATATTTGTGCCTCTTTTTATATATCTGATATATCTCTGTTATATTATTGGATCTCTTGCAATATATTTGTATATTTTTGTGTTATATCTCTGCTCTTATTTCGTGTCGAAAATAATTCGGATCAAATTCCTTTAGGGTTATGTTTGAGTGTGATGTTTATGAATTGTTTCCCTAATATTGTAATATGGGTGCAAGGTCATCCATAGTCAAACATTCATAAGTTTTTAACTATGGTTGACTTTTATTTAGGGTTATGTCACCTTGTGACATTCCTTTAGTGTTATTTTTGAGTGACATTTTTCTGAATTGTGTTCCTCATATTGGAATATGGGTGTCAAATTAAAGGTTATCGATAGTTATCATTTATAAGAATCCCACTAATTCGACTATTGACATAACCCTAAATGAACATATCACAATGTGATGTAAAAATTTAGGAACAATGCAATTTGACATGATACAATGAATATGTATGTCACAATGCGACAATTTACTATGATAATGTCACAATGTGAAATTTATCTTAGTTGAAAATGTTGAATTGTTACATTCCTCAATGGTTGTGTCACATTTCAATGTACATGTTCATTGTCTTATGTTAAATTACATCATTCCTAAATGGTTATGTCACATTGCAATTTTCATATGTTAACTATGGTTGAACATGATTGATTTTATGAGAATCTTCACTATGATTGAGAATGATTGAATATGGATGACATTTAATATGGAACTGATATTCCAATAGGAGGTATGCAAGTCATAAACATCACACTAAAACATAACCCTAAGGAAATGTCACAAGGTGACATAACCCTAAATGAACATCAAAATGCGACATAACCATTTAGGAACGATGCAATTCAACATAAAACATTGAATATGTACATCACAATGTGACACAACCATTGAGGAATGTAGTTATTTTACATAAGTTAGCATTGAAAAATTGCAACGTTCATTTAAGGTTATGTCACTAAGGAAATTTTGCATGGTGACATAACTGTAAACGAACATCACAATGTGATGTAACCATTTAGGAACGATGCAATTCAACATAAACCATTGAAGATGTATGTCGCAATGTGACACAACCATAGAGGAATGTAGTTATTTTACATAAGTAATCCTTGAAAATGTTACATCACATTGCGACATTCATCTAGGGTTATGTCACTAAGGAAATTTTGTAAGGTGACATAACCCTAAACGGACATCATAATGTCACGTAACCATTTAGGAACGATTCAATTCAACATAATACATTGAACATGTACATTGAAATGTGACACAATCATTAAGGAATGTATTTATTTCACATAAGTTAGCCTTGAAAATGTTATGCCACATTGTGATGTTCATTTAGGGTTATGTCAACTTGTGACATTACTTTAGGGTTATGTTTGAGTGTGATGTTTATGAATTGTGTCCCTCATATTGGAATATGGGTGCCAAACTAAAGGTCACCCATAGTCAACGATAGTTGACTATATTCAGGGATATATCACCTTGTGAAATTCCTTTAGGTTTACGTGTGAGTGTGATGTTTATGAATTATGTTCCTCATATTGGAATATGGGTGCAAGGTCATCCATAGTCAAACATTCATAAGTTGTTGATGATGGTTGACGTTAACCTAAATGAACATCACAATGTGACTTAACCATTTAGGAATGATGCAATTCAACATAAAACATTGAAGATGTATGTCGCAATGTGACACAACCATTGAGGAATATAGTTATCTGACATAAGATATCCTTGAAACTGTTACAACACATTGTGATGTTCATTTAGGGTTATGTCACTAAGGAAATTTTGCAAGGTGGCATAACCCTAAATGAACATCACAATGTGACGTAACTATTTAGGAATGATGAAATTAAACATAATACATTGAAGATGTACATCACAATGTGACACAACCATTGAGGAATGTAGTTGTTTCACAAAAGTTATCCTTCAAAATGTTACATCACATTGTGACATTCATTTAGATTTATGTCCCCTTGTGACATTACTTTAGGGTTATGTTTGAGTGTGATGTTTATGAATTGTATCTCTCATATTGGAATATGGGTGTCAAATTAAATATCACACATAGTCAACCATAGTTGACTACATTTAGGGTTATATCACCTTGTAAAATTTCTTTAGGGTTATGTTTAAGTGTGAAGTTTATGAATTGTGTCCCTCATATTGGAATATGGGTGGAAGGTCATCCATATTCAACCATTCATAAGTTGTTGACTATGGTTGATGTTCATTTAGGGTTATGTCAGCGTGTGACATTCCTTTAGGGTTATGTTTGAGTGTCATGTTTCTGAATTTTTGTTACCCATGATTTTGGTCATCATGATGGTGTATTGATGATAGTGTACTCAGGCTCCTCATAAGAACTTTCTCCTGAGAAAATTGACATTCATCTCTTCCCAGAAAACATACTTTTGAAGAGAGTTCGCAGGCTGCTAATATACTAGGGTGCGAGAATGACCCATTCTCATAGGTTGCCTTAAGATAGGGTGCGAACTTCTCGCACTATGCTTGATAGCTGGGGTGTGAACTCATTTTAAAGCTTGGAAAAAGATGGATTCTCGATGGTTCTAGAAGGGAATATTCTAGAAGAATGGGTTGGCATTTGAATGGTTATCCTTGTACTAGTTTCCCTGATATTGTGGGATCATTCTTATCCAAGTAACCATCTCATTCTCTCCTATATATTGATGGGATTCTCATGGAAAATGTTAAGCAAGATTCATTGGAAAATTGGTGAAAGAATTGTGTGAAGGACTGAGCTTGAATAGGAGCTTGGAGACTCTAGCAAGTCTATCAAGAGGATTTGATCTTCTTCATACAAGGATTGAGCAAGTGTCTGTGTTGGATCTAAGAGCCACCGAAAGGAAGCTTGTGACATCAAGGTGATCAAGTTGTAATCTTCTACTCTCAATTAATATGATACAGTGGCATGTCCTTTTCCCATAAAGATATTCTCACTTTATTGTGTAATTCCTTGATCATACACATAAGTTGACATTTGAATATATTTTTCTATCTTCACTTTGGTTGGTTTGTGTTGTCTTGGTCTTGAATTCATGAGACCACCGTAGCGAAGTGGGAGCAACAGAGACCTAGGAAGCGATACAAAGGTATGTTACTTGTTCCTCCCTACTAGCTAATTCAATGGTCAAAACTTAGGGAAAGAGTCATGTCCTGTCCTGTTTTGTTCTAGATCCAGGTGGATCTAGGGATATTTGTTAGTGTCCGCACCTACCAATTAGTCCGAAAACAATTGTGTTCCTCATATTGGAATATGGGTACAAAGTTAAAGGTTATTGATAGTCTACCATTCATAAGAATCACACTAAGTTGACTATTGTTGACCATGTTAATTATGGTGAGTAATGGTTAACTATGGAAAACCGTGTTGATTATAGTGATTAATGGTTGACTATGGTTGACCATGTTGATTATGTTTAACCTTTGTTTAATATGGTAATATAACATTGCATCGTTCATCTTGGTTGAATAATTTTGAATTTCCACATTTATGAATGGAATATTGCAATGTGACATAACCTTAAATGAACATCACATTGTGACATAACCATTTAGGAATGATGTGATTGAACATAAAACATTGAAAATGTACATCACAATGCGACACAACCATTAAGGAATGAATTTATTTGACATATCCTTCAAAACGTTACATCACATTGTGGCATTCATTAGGGTTATGTCACCTTGTGACGTTCCTTGAGCGTTATGTTTGAGTGATAACCTTAAATTAACATTACATTGTGACATGTAGTTCACCTTGAAACCTTTATAATCTCTATGTAAGTGTGATTCATGCGTCCCTCTGTCTCATACGTTTGTAATCTGTCGAGAGTGATAGGATATTCTTTCCATGTGAGGAGATATAATATGAATAATTATAATCAGTTATTTAAAATGGTTGCACAACTATAAATGATTCATTGGTTCAAGACCACATGCCACGTTGGGAAACCAAAAATGTTCTCCCTAATATAGCATCTGATTGTGCCACGTAAATGTTTATTTTTTTCGATTTTTATTAAAAAATTTAATCCTTCAATTACAACGATGACCATAGAATTCATCTGCAGCATCCACTTTCTAATTCTGTAGTGAATTTAGTTTATATACACTTCGTCCTCCACCCCCGAATACGAGTTAATAATTCATGCCTATCGATGTTATTACTTTTAATTTTTTTATAAATATTAAAATTTGGAGGTGTTACGAGGGAAAAACTCTCTATGGCCAAGGGTAAACCACAATAGACAGTTATGACTGCAGAAATCAACTCAATTCCTTGTATTCTATATAAACTAATGTGCAAGATAAGAAATAGGACTACCTCAATCCAACGTTCAATGATGTTCCACCATTGAGCACTTCAACCCAAAGATTTATACCTGCAATAAGTTCTTAACAAACAAGAAGAGAAAGTTTATAGTGATAATATAAAGGGGTTAGCACATCAGATAGCATAATCCATTAATAAACATTAAAACATGCCCATGGAAAATAATCATATATTTTCACGATACCAATAGGACGGGAAAGGAGTATTTCTATTAATAATTGATCAATAGAAGTGCCAACATTACATACTTCTGTGTCGGCACGGTTTGAAACCAAGAAACCAAGTTCCTTCCAACTGGGCCTCCACCACTTCAATCCTCCACCAAAGGAAAGATCAAAGGAGACAGAGAATGAGGTTCTCTCAACAATAGTTGAAGAACTTGGGGGATGAACATTGTGTTTAGACTTGAGGGACAAAGGGATGCTGACTCAATATGAAGTAATTTCTCCAGAGTAACTTTGCTCTCAAAGTTGAATGCTTTCTTCTTTTTTCCATAGCTTGGAATTACGCTCTTATAGCCTTAAAAATGAAACTAAAGGGTCGATTCAGAATGTTTCCAGTATATGGAAGGCTAAAGATTAGAGATCTCATGCCATGACATGGAAACCCGACTCCATTTTTGTATTTTCTGGCACAAATCCCGATGTACGCGGGATGTAGTGGAGCATCCTGCGTATACGCTAGTTGTATAGTTGATAGGGTGCGTATATGTGGGAAAATGTGTATTTTTATCTCTGGATTCATCAAAAAGGGATGATAAGCCTGCATAGGGAAATGGAAAAAGGCACTCTATGCAAGATATCAATGGTGAGGCAAATCTTTCTATAACAGGAGGTCCTATCCTCATCTCTCACATACTTAAGTTTTTCAATTATCTAGCAAGGCTTCCCAAAATTGTGGAGTCCACTATACCTATTTTTAAAAGTGGGGATAAATTCAATCTCTCTAATCATAGGACCATCATGATTAGCCCCATTTGAGATAAGTTATATGGAAGTATTTTGGAAAACAGGATTAGTACATGGATAGAAAGAAATGTAAAAATAGATAAAGACTAGGATAGGCTTAGAAGCTACCATTCAACTGTGGACCACCTTGTTACAGTTAGGATCATTGCAAAGAAGTGTCATAATCTCCAAAATCTTTTAACATTGTGTCCAAGACTAACCTATGGTATAGCTTAGAAGAGTTTAAAGTCCCTTTCGAGTTAAGAGTTGTTGCAATAAAAATATATGATAAATTTATTTCCAAGAGGAATACTGAGAGTTGGTCTAAACAAATTAACTATAATATAGGAAAAAAATTTAACTAATAAAAAATAATGATGTAAAATTCAACAATTTATTCTTAAATTAACTTAAACTTTAAGTTTTGAATAACTTTTATTAAAATAAGAACTAAAGATATATGATATCTAATACATTATCTCAAGTGGTTATAGCTCAATTGGTTCGGGTGGCGAGTCTTCGCCTCCCCACCTAGGTTCGAGTCTCATCTATGTGACATGTTGCTCTTTATGAGATAAATATTCTCGAAATACTTGACCCTCCTATGTTCTTCGGATTTCCCTCCTATGTTCTATGGATTTCGGAGAGATTATGAAATATAATACATTATGCATAATTTATATTTTTACATTAAATAATTAATTAACTTAAATTTTTTATTAAAATAAGAACTAAAGATATGAAATATAATACATTATGCATAATTTATGTTTTACATTAAATAATTAATTAACTTAAATGATAATGTTGGCATTAAAAAGTCTTATTTATATATATAATTTATTTATTGTTAAGCCCTAATATTGGCTCATTACCCCTTAATTGGGGCATATTATATTAGTAATGTTATTTTATTTATGTCGGCTTTAGGCCATTAGTTGTAATTATACCTCGTAGTCTCCTATATATACCAAGGAGACATTTTCATTTTGAATCATCTTGTACTTGAACATTTAAGTGGGGTAAAAGGAGATTGCCCCCTCGAAGAGGATTATTATCTGAAATTATCTCTTTTTCAAGGTGTTGAGTACTTTTTCTCAGGTTTTTCTATGCTATATTGATATTTGGTTCTTAACATATGGTTTCAGAGCTCAAGGTCTTGGGGTTTTGCTGCTACATCTGAGAAACCTTGGCATTTTCGCTATAATTTGTTTTCTACAATGTTTCAGAAGGAACAGCTTGGAGGATATTTAGTAGACAAGTCAAGGTATGTTGGGTTGAAAATTCAGCTACTGAGGCTTTAGATATTCGAAGATACATCCTGTACAAGATATGGTTCTGGAATCATCCTGAACTGAGTCATTGTGTAATTTTCACTGTAAAAACTTTTCTGTAATGTTTCAGACCCTACACTCTGGAGGCAATTTACATAAATTAGTATGGTATATGTGGTAAAACTTTTAGCTTTTGGGTCATCTTACATTTGTAGATACACCTTGTGTAAGATAGGGTATCTGACTAGTCTCAAGAAGTTGCTCTAGGTAAAACAATCATAACTTATTCCTAGAGTATCCAAATTGAGTGGGACTGGTTGCATTGGATCGTGGAAAGTCTTTAGTATTTTGCGTGTGAGTTTCAGAATTTATTATCAATTATTTTGTGTGAGGCATGTTATACAAGTGAGATCTCCTGGAAAGGCCAAAAATCGACAAGTTGTGGGGAAGTTACCGTAAATTCCACTTGGCACATCCAATTTTGATCAGACCTATGGCATTGCAGAGAACAAATATCAGAGAACTACATAAAAGAAATTTTCATACCCAGAAGGGCCGAAACTTGGGAGATATAACAAAATAAATATTGTCTAGCAGAACCACATCAAAATCAAGGTTCAAAAGTGATACTTCGCCAACATGCCACCCAAAAAGGGAACATCTACACCAACTAAGCCTCTAGAAAATCCTACTTGGACTCTTGATGAAGGTGAAGAAATGCGTAGGGACATAAATTATTTACAAAAGAAGATAGTTACAAAATATGAACTACAAGAGATGATGGAGGGTTTAAAAGGGGAGATCATGGAAGTATTGAAAAATT
>ML777584.1:269242-290899 GCA_009831015.1 Picea engelmannii | reverse complement strand
TGTCCAGCCTATACCCATATTAGATCTCATTTTCAAAATATTGATCACACTACCAACCTTCCTAACCTCTTAACTCAACAAAAGTATGGTGATCTTGGAAACCTTCTCTTAATGCTTTTTGAGCACAAAAACAAAATTCTAAAAAATCACAAGTAATCACTTACCCTCTTAAGGTCTGATAGACCAATTAGGTCTTAGTGGACGTTAATCATCATCATCATCAATATCAAGTAAGAAACTATGAAATTTGCATAATATCAAATAATGCCAAAATGTATATGTCTCCCTTTCAAAAAGTTAATCATTGTATCTAATAGATGAATAACTATGGCTTAATCTTATCATTTTCAAAAAGTTTTAAGCCATTGTATCTAATAGATGAGTAGCTATAAGTAGTACATCAATACTTCACTAAATGAGGATTACATAAACATGAATGTAAAGATAGAAATAAGCCATCAACATCTTCCATGAAAAAACATTATGGAATGGCGATGAAGGTTTTACTCATAAAAGCCCTTATCACTTTCCAAGTCTTTGATCATAGTGCATTGCATAATAACACAATTACGGATGGAGTACTATTAAATGCCCTTATCACTTTCCAAGTCTTTGATCATAGTGCATTGCATAATAACACAATTACGGATGGAGTACTATTAAATGAAAAATTATAGAAAATTCTAAAAACTATGTATGGGTATATACAATTATTGATTCAAATTATATGTGATAAAAGGTGGGCACCACTTTTTTGAGGCTATGAGTAACTCATAGTTAATTATGCCGAAAGGCGTACACCTATTGACAATGGGCATAATTAATGATATTTTAATCTTATTTAATCTTAAACCCTAATCTGATGGCTATGCATTAAAGATGCTGGCATATTCTTAGTTGTCCCCAAAATCAATGGATCAGATTTATTGTTCATAACTTTCTTGCATTTATCAAGGCATCCATTAACATGTTTACTTTTTAACATTTACCTAATCACATTAAAAAAATCACTGTAAGGATATATAATTGCCACGTTCCATTTATCAACCTAATACAACCAAACGGATTACCCTCAAACGCACACGTTCTCAACCGTTACCGACGTTCTCAACCGCGACTTAACGACTGTGCTAGTCATACTATTGAGATTAAGAATTCGAAATCGGTAACTATACTAAGTAGCCAATTAAGAATTCGAATGGGAACTTGGTAACTATACCTAACCAATTAAGAATTGGAACTTGGTAACTATACTTTTAAGTAACCAATTAAGAGTCCCATATGGGTCCAAAGGCTAGGATTCCCTCAGCTTTGCATCCGTTCAGAACATCCCTGCTTCCGCTTGGATTGCTCGTCACGATCACTACTTCAGCTCCCCACTTTCTCACTGCTTTCACCGTCATCTCCGGAACATTCGGGCGACCCCACACAGCCGTGTCATGGATGATCATCTTCTCCGAAGGGTAATTATTCATCTTTGTGACAATCTCATCTCCGAAACTCTGTTCAATATCTTTGGCCACCCAGATGACATATACATCGGCGGGGCAAGGCTGCAACAGGAAGGAGAGGAAGACGCAGATGCCCGAACCCGTTGCCACAACTACCACTTTTCTATACATGTTTATCAGATAAGGCAATCCTGCGAAGCGAAGGCTGCGAACCCACAAGTGTGTGGGAGGGTTCGATACCAGTCCTCGGGTGAAGTCCCCAACGACGCCGGCCAACATCATGTGCTCATCCTTCCCGTCCGATATAATCCCAAACGCGTGCCATTCCGAGAGAGGCGATCGGCTGATTCTGCCCAGGATGCCTGATTTTATTCCACCAGCGAATTTGATTAGGCTGGCGTGATTCGAAGGTGCGGACAATTTCACAGGAACTCTTCTCAGGCCCACCCATGGGAAGATTATAAGCAACGTTATGACTACAGTGATCCAGAATTCCTGCTTCTTGACAAGACTCGAACCGCGAACATTATAGGATTTGTCCACTGGATTGTAACTTGCAGTGAGTATGACGAAGACCCAGAGCATAACGAGCGCAGCCCAGCCCGCAAAGCGATGAAATCTTTCAAAGAGATTGTGGTGCAAGTGACGGACTAGAGGGAATGCTGCAAGCGAATTTATGAGCAGCAGGCCCAAGATGGCAGATGCAACGCCTATAATCTCATCGGAACTGCTCTCACGATGGGAGAGCGTTTGGACGAGCGAGTAAACGAGCCACATTATGGACGAAATCCCGCAGCCGCTGTGTATTCCTCCCACGGACTGGAGAAACGATGTGGCTGCAGACTTGACGGAGAGTGGAACCCAAGACCACCTGCCCAGCAGTTTCACTGCGAGCCAGAAGACGCATCTAAGAAAAACCTCGCTTCGGCAGAGCACTGCGGCTAGAATGTTCCCGATGGAGAAGAGAGCAGTTTTCTCTTTAGCGTAGGGGAAGTGGCCAGTGGCTGCCACAACCAATCCAACTAAATTGAGTGCGAGACACAGAGCGAAGAGGCGCTTATAGACAGTAAAGAGGCCTTGATCTAACAATATCACAGACAGACGCGACTGCGGGGTCTTTGCTGTGGACGCTTTCTTGGGCAGTTGTTGCTTGTACTCTTCGTTGCAGCGGCTAGTTTCCTTCGCAATGTGATAAGCACAAGAGGGAGAGAGATATTCATATTCCTCCTCGTCGTCTTCAATGTCTATATCACAGAAATGGCTGCTTGGACGACTTTGGGTTGTTGAACAGGCGCGGGATGATGATGATACAACAATTTCAGCTGACAGTCGACGTGAGGCACGATAAACAGAGAAAGCAAATGTTGCGAAGGGGTTGCTGTAGTACCGAGGGTGACGAGAGGCTGGATTCTCATCATGGTTTTCTTCATTTGTATTTGTTACAGCAGGTGGAGGAGGACTAGAGTTGTTCCTATTGATTTCAAAAGAAACCCCACGGCAGCTATAGAATCTAGGCTGTTGCAATTCGCCCCCCATATTTATATATATATCTGTCCGTATAGGGCTCCCCGCCACTACTCAACAAGCAGCAGCTAAGCTCTATTAACAGGACTGGAGATTTGATCTATGCTTGTTTTGGAATGAAAAGAATATTGCAATGGCTGCCAGTAGTAACAGTATGTATCAGATTATACATAACATTCATGAAGCAGCAAGAGAACTCGCAAACTGCAGCGCATTTCCTGCATGGAACTTTTGAATTTCAATGAAATGTATGGAGTAGTCTCTGTATTTATCGCTGGAGCGTGAGGTTCCGTGTGACCTAATTGACACGATAAGTTTCAAGGTAGTAGTGATCAGAAGTTTTATCTAGATTCCAGTTGACCTAACCTGGTAATGATTTTCTGTTTTTTTCACATTTAATCGATTAGAGAATATGATGTTTCTACAAATTATACTAAAAAATCCTTACCGTACAGCCAACTATACAGCCAAAAGCGTGTTTTACAAATTATACTAAAAAATCCTTACCGTACAGCCAACTATACAGCCAAAAGCGTGTTTTACAAATTAAGTCAACAAACCTAAAAAAAACCATTTTATTATGTCGAAAGGCGTATACCTATTGATAATGAGCACAATTAATCACCTTTTAACTTAAAATTCTAATCTGATGGTTAACAATTGAAGATGCTGGCATATTCTTAGTCGTACTCCCAAATCAATGAATGTGATTTATTTTTCATAACTTCCTTGTATTTCTGAATGCATCCGTTAACCTGTTTACTTTTTAACATTTACCTAATCATATTAAAAAATTACTGCAGCACTATATGATTGCCACGTTTAAATATGATTGCCACGTTTAAATGATTAACCTTTCATATTACCATTTTGATTTCCTCAACTATCCAAGCGTTTGATTTTCTAACTACCTGTGCGTTTGATTTTCTAGCTAACTGTGCGTTTGATTTCCTGTGCGTTTGATTTTCTAACTACATGTGCGTTTGATTTTCATTTTCGCCACGGATAAAATCAAACTACATGTGCGTTTGATTTTCATTTTCGCCACGGATTTTCGCACAGGATTAACACAGTAGTTATGATGACGTTTGTTATTAGTGCGAAATTACCTGTGCGAAACTGTGCGTGAGAAGGGTTTTAATGATGACCAGCCGCTTTTTGAGTGACGGCCAAAAACAGCCTGTGCGTTATCATTTGAGTGACGGCCAAAAACAGCCTGTGCGTTATCATGGGATTTAAATAAAACCTAAAACATTAATGGTTTTCTTTTTATGAGATTTAAATCAAAACTAACATTTATCATTTTAATAGAAAAAATGTGGCTTTTTTGTGGAGGTCTTTCGGCGTTAACCAGCCACGGTTTTGAGTGGCTGTGCTAGTTTTTATTGCAGATGGTTGAAGTCAACAAACAAATAGAACACGATTTTCATTTTTGCTTGCAGTTGCAGAAGATATCAACGAACAAATTAAAAAAATCAATTTTCATTTTCGGTTTCATTTTTGCTTGCAATTCGCAGACGGTATCAACGAACAAATTAAAAAAATCAATTTTCCTTTTCGGTTGAGTGGGCGGTGATCCAACAGAGCCGAGAGACGCAAACAAAGACAAAGACATGACAGAATTTTTTATTTCATGAAGCTCAACCAAGCTTTGTTTTGACTTTGAGCAGGACACATATGAAGATTACAGAGTACGTTAATGCCAACCAAACTAAATCATCGGTGTTTTCATTGTTGATTACAGAGTGCGTGAGTGCCAGCCAAACTAAATCACCTAATTCGATTTTGCTTAATCTTGACTCTTTTTTTACATTAAAAAAATATCTTATAATATATTTGGTCTTATCGATTTTGCTTATAATATATTTGGTCTTATCAATTTTGATTTAGGTTGGAATTAAAAAAATCAATTCCTTATAATAATCAATGTGTGATACGTTTTCCATTAAATCATATTTTAATATAACCTTGACTTGACGTTAAAATGTCATGCTAATAAAACCTTATTTGACTTTAAAATGTCATGCTAATAAAACCTTATTTGACTTTAAAATGTCATGCATAACTATAGATTGATCTGAAGCTAATATACATAAGTGTAGATTGATCTTAAGGTAATATACATATGTGTAAATGGATTTTGATTGGCTAGAATTACAGAAATCCATGTCTTAGAATTTGGTTGGGCCTAAAATCTTTTTTATTAAAATCTTCACTATTTTATTAAAACAAAAGGTCGTGCTAATAAAACCTTACTTGACTTTAAAATGTCATTGTAGATAAGTGTAGATTGACCTTAAGCTAATACACATAAGTGTAAATAGATTTTAATTATTATAATAACTGTAGATTTGGTAGGAATAAATTTCAATGTTATTTGAATTTTAAACATTAATTTTGTTTATTTTCAATAGAATTTTACAATTTTAATTAAAATAGTAAACCTACTTTAGACCTCTTAATTGTCATGGTTTTTTCCTTGTCATAGTTTTTTCCTACTTCACAAGTAGGGAAAAAATCAATTTCTATATCTAAACCCCTCTCCTTACAATTATGGAATATAGTAAGAGTGGAATGATGGTTTGCCTCATTTAACTTCAAACAANGCGTTTGATTTTCATTTTCGCCACGGATTTTCGCACAGGATTAACACAGTAGTTATGATGACGTTTGTTATTAGTGCGAAATTACCTGTGCGAAACTGTGCGTGAGAAGGGTTTTAATGATGACCAGCCGCTTTTTGAGTGACGGCCAAAAACAGCCTGTGCGTTATCATTTGAGTGACGGCCAAAAACAGCCTGTGCGTTATCATGGGATTTAAATAAAACCTAAAACATTAATGGTTTTCTTTTTATGAGATTTAAATCAAAACTAACATTTATCATTTTAATAGAAAAAATGTGGCTTTTTTGTGGAGGTCTTTCGGCGTTAACCAGCCACGGTTTTGAGTGGCTGTGCTAGTTTTTATTGCAGATGGTTGAAGTCAACAAACAAATAGAACACGATTTTCATTTTTGCTTGCAGTTGCAGAAGATATCAACGAACAAATTAAAAAAATCAATTTTCATTTTCGGTTTCATTTTTGCTTGCAATTCGCAGACGGTATCAACGAACAAATTAAAAAAATCAATTTTCCTTTTCGGTTGAGTGGGCGGTGATCCAACAGAGCCGAGAGACGCAAACAAAGACAAAGACATGACAGAATTTTTTATTTCATGAAGCTCAACCAAGCTTTGTTTTGACTTTGAGCAGGACACATATGAAGATTACAGAGTACGTTAATGCCAACCAAACTAAATCATCGGTGTTTTCATTGTTGATTACAGAGTGCGTGAGTGCCAGCCAAACTAAATCACCTAATTCGATTTTGCTTAATCTTGACTCTTTTTTTACATTAAAAAAATATCTTATAATATATTTGGTCTTATCGATTTTGCTTATAATATATTTGGTCTTATCAATTTTGATTTAGGTTGGAATTAAAAAAATCAATTCCTTATAATAATCAATGTGTGATACGTTTTCCATTAAATCATATTTTAATATAACCTTGACTTGACGTTAAAATGTCATGCTAATAAAACCTTATTTGACTTTAAAATGTCATGCTAATAAAACCTTATTTGACTTTAAAATGTCATGCATAACTATAGATTGATCTGAAGCTAATATACATAAGTGTAGATTGATCTTAAGGTAATATACATATGTGTAAATGGATTTTGATTGGCTAGAATTACAGAAATCCATGTCTTAGAATTTGGTTGGGCCTAAAATCTTTTTTATTAAAATCTTCACTATTTTATTAAAACAAAAGGTCGTGCTAATAAAACCTTACTTGACTTTAAAATGTCATTGTAGATAAGTGTAGATTGACCTTAAGCTAATACACATAAGTGTAAATAGATTTTAATTATTATAATAACTGTAGATTTGGTAGGAATAAATTTCAATGTTATTTGAATTTTAAACATTAATTTTGTTTATTTTCAATAGAATTTTACAATTTTAATTAAAATAGTAAACCTACTTTAGACCTCTTAATTGTCATGGTTTTTTCCTTGTCATAGTTTTTTCCTACTTCACAAGTAGGGAAAAAATCAATTTCTATATCTAAACCCCTCTCCTTACAATTATGGAATATAGTAAGAGTGGAATGATGGTTTGCCTCATTTAACTTCAAACAAACATTTGTATATTTGATAAAGCCATTTCTATAATTGATAAAGTTGGATAGTTGTTACTCATACGAGTCCTGGCATTAAAGTTAATGTGATTTGAAAACTTTGATGAATTTACTGGATGACAAGTAAGAAGACATGAAACAATCCCATCAGTCAAGGGCATGGTAACATGTGTTAGTCTCTAATTTTGCTTTGATTTAGTGAGAAATTCTAATCCTAAACCCTCCCTACCTGCACTTCATTGTTTGCTTTCATTTGAATTTAATCTTTGTTTTGAGATTGTTTTGATTCGCATTTTAGCTTTTTGAATAATTTCTGTAAGTTTGGGGATTTAAGACATGGTTTTACAAGACTTGTCACATCATATGCCTATTTGAATCCTTCAAATTCAAATTTCTGCTAAGTCATTAATAGCGCTACTGGAATAACATTATTCCCATAGCGCTAATGTAATAACATTATTCCTGTAGCGCTAAAGTAATCATGCAATGATAAGCGCTAGCCACCCTGATTTTGTTATGATTACATAAATCGTGGACCGATAATCTGCATGTGTCCCACGATATCACTTGAATCAATTATGCAGTTCAAACCGTTACATGATGGGATCATCCTGTACCTACAAAGACCCATTTCAAATCAGTTCAATTCCCAAACATCATTATACGACCTTGTCACTTGTTGTTCTGATTTTGTTGAATTATAAGCACAGGTATCTTTCAGAAGAAATTGCTAACAGTTACAGATTGTAAATTCAATTTATGACAGTGTCGAGTTGTAGCATCATATTATCAATATGGAAACTAAGAGAAGTGGACAAATTGTCAGATTGGAACTTGAGGGCACTGAGCTTCTCGAAGCATATCTGTAGATGGCACAAAGGTTTAAAGACGTTGGCTGGTTTGAATTCTTCACCACCTTCCAAGGTCATGATGAACAACTATCTATGGCGTTTTCACAGAACTTCGATGGTTTCGAAGTGGAGATCAGAAAGTTGTTGATGTTGGCGAAAGAATAATCAATCGCCAAAGCTTGCAGATTGGTAGTTGGAGGAGAACGATGGTGGAAAAAGGAGCATGTAGTCACAGAATTTATCAATCAATTCTTGCTACAAGATAAGCAAAACCTGGATTGGAGAAAGGGGGTCCCTCACAGTTGGATTAGACAAGAATGGCATATCACTTTGATCATAATTCACAGAAACCCTGGAATTGGTTGATCCAATCCCTAAATCCTAATCCACAGCCAAGCAAACATAAAAGGGGCAAAGGGAAAAAAGCATCTACACAGAAACATGGTATCACAGTTGATGAATTTCCAGTCAAAGAGGAATTGTTTGCAACAAGGGTGACAAGAACCAGTAAGAGAAAGAAACAGACTCAATAATTTCCTGTTGATACTCTTGTAGATTAAAACCAAGACAAGGCCACCACCAACAAAGGTAAGAGATCAAAACTTGATACAAAGATTGAAATGTTTCCTGATGCAGAAGTGTTTCCTGATATTGACATTAAAATGGAAGAAGATACAGATGAAGATTACAATGTAAATCCAATTAAACCCACAGTCAAGCATAAACAGAAATTGACAAGTAAGAAAAGTGCCAAAGGAAAAAATGGCAAAGCAATAAAAGAAAGAAAAAGATCAGGTGCAGCAATGGAATTCCAAATAGCAAGAGAAGATACATGATTTCAAAAATTAAAGATGAACACAACAGAAAGAAGAAAAAACATAAATCAAATACAGGAAATACTCTTTTTTGTTTAACTGTTTTAGTCTTTTTCTTCATGAGAAGTTGCAGAACATCTGGAGAGGAACTTGTTGAAACCAAAAGAGGTTTTTGTTGGGAACATGCCCCTTCACAAAAACATCTCTTGGTTTTTACAAAGATATCACATTTTAAGAGATTCAGATATATTTTTGAGGCCTAATTTTCTGATAAAGCTACAGGAAATACTCTGTTTTGTTTTACATGTTTTAGTCTTTTTCTTCAAGAGAGGTTGCAGAACATCTGGAGAGGAATTTGTTGAAACCAAAAGAGGTTTTGGTTGGGAACATTCCCCCTCACAAAAACATCTCTTGGTTTTAACACAGAAATCACATTTTAAGAGATTCAAATTGATCTTTGAAGCCTATTGTTCTGATATTTCACAATAAATAATTTCCCGTTTTAGTTAATAATTTTGGGAGAGGTTGCAGAACAATTGGTGATGCATTTTTGGAAACAAAAAGAGGTTTTTGTTGGGAACGAGTCCCTTCACAAAACAAACTCTCGGTTTTTACACATATATCACCGTTTGAGAGATACAAAGAGATTGTTGGACCCTATTTTTCAGGAATTTGCCAGATTTATTTTCCTAAAAAATATCATGGATAACAGTTGACAAGCCACCTCATCAATTCGAATTGGAGATCATATTGGATATTCTCCTTGATTATTTGAAACAAGAAACTAAATATATATGAGGAGGTTTTCAGATCCATTTCTTTTGTATCTTTATAATTATGTATTGTTATATATAAACTTTGTAGAAGGAGAAGTTAAGGGTCGAAAAATTGGAGATCTAGGGGACTTGTTTTGAAACTCCTTGTAAGACATTCATTTTCTATTTGACACTTAATAGAAAAGGAATATGGATGGTTAGACTCTTTTGTATACTCTGTTATTCTCTCTTCATGCTTGAGCTCATTATTCAAACTGCAATGCATTTGTTTTCTTGATTATCAATGAATACAGTAAAGAATTTTTTGTGGTGATTATTTTCAAGTTTTGATTTCAGGCTGATGTTCTTGTTTCTTAATGATATTTTGAGATAAGAATTTATGTGAAGTTGACAAATTGAAAATTTCATTTTCTCTTTTCCTTATTGGTCTAATCCATCTATGTGATGACCTTTTAACCAATCAATGGGATATCTTATGTTCTTATTCTAAATTTCTTGTTTATTTTAAAACCTTGAGCTAATTTTCAACCACCTTATTAAAAAACCAAACCATAAGAACCCTCAAAATAATTTTTCAATAATATGGTGATGCCCTAGCTTGCCCTCTCACAGTCAAGTGCGACTTTAAGTACTAACATCTTTTGGCACTGCTGCCGGGGACGGAGACACGAAGTATTTATCCTTGGGAGAACGACAATGATCAATTCTAGCTCTTGATGGTGAACATGAGTTGGATACTTTTTCTGACTGTATCATTTACCTGGTGACTCCATGAAGGAAGAATCCATTGACAACTCCACTGATCTGAGATGTCAAAGTTTATGGAAGCTATTTTGGCACAGAGGTTTGCACCGTTTAATTTATTTGCTATTGTTGGTTTCCCTAATGATGTTCCCACTATTTATATATGGGGAGATTGCCTTCCACGGTTCAAAGAAAAGGATGAGGAGAATCTGACACTACATTTGATTGAGTTTCATCATTGCATGGATCAATTAAATATTCATCATGAAGATGCATTGATGAAAATGTTTATGTGCTCTTTGGAGGGTGATGCACGTTTCTGGTACAGATCTCTTCCTACTTCCAACATTTCTTCTTTAAGAGAATTTCATGTTGCATTCAATGAACAATGCAAAAGGTATTTTCCAACTGATCTTTTTCTGGTAGATTGTTGTGAGAAATGTAAATCAGGATATTATTCTCAAGAAATTGATTACTCTAGCAGTACAGATGAAGAGGATAATTACATCAAGGAAGAGGAAGAAGATTCATTATCAGTCATATCTTCTTCTAAATTTGTTCTACAGCGGGAATATTTTCAGCATTCTGATCTTGAAATTCATAATAATGATACTTTAGATGCATTTGGTATCAAGATGAATGTTTCTAATAGTAGTGACTATGATACAAATGTTGTTCCTAATCTGTTTGAAGATCAATTGTTGACTGAAGATATTCTTGTTGAAGACCATATTGTAGATGAGAAAGAAAAACCAACAGTTGCAAATATATTTGATGTTGTTTCATATGTGTCTTATGGTCAAAATTATTATGATAATCAAGAAACATATATATACTCATTTTTTTAGTATGATCGTGAAGTAGAGGTCCTTGGTTTCCAAAGTTCACAAAAAATTTCAAATTAGCCTTTATTTGATGAGTATGATGATGATCTTGAAGACCTGGATCCAGATGTTGATGATATGACAAATTCTAACCAACAAATTCATGAAGGCATTCAAATCATTGTCCATGAAGAGTCGAAGTCGATGCATGATAGTTATGCATCTAAAGGCAACGTGGAAGATGAGGATCAACCTCTTGATTCTCATGATGATAATGTTGTTTTGAACAATGCTATCCAAGAAGCATATGAGCAGGTTCCGGATGCTTTTGATAAAACCAGTGATCTTCAAATGAGTTATGCATAAATCATAGAGCAACAATATGGATTCTTGTATCAGCTAGAGATGCAATACCTTTTGCAGGATCTTGTGGCTCTCTACATGGAGTTCGTGTTTCCAGAGGTTCAAAATTTTGCAACGTGTGGAATTAAAATAAATTGCAATCGTAAGTATGGGCTTCCCATTCATTTCTTACTGAAAAAATATCATTTTTTCTACATTTTCTTATTTACTTGCAAGGAAGAAGACCCTCTTGGAAGTGAAATCATTTCATGGTTGCATTGGAAATTCACCTACACATGATCAGCAGGAAAGTAGAGTAGAATGGTTAAATAAGCTTGCATCCAAGCAATTTGTTTTCAGTATGCAAGAATAAGGACTCCATAGCCCAATGGAAAGACTACTTGAAGTTTTGTGATTGTTATTTCTCAGCCCAAATAAAGACTCCATATACCCAATGGACTTGTTTTTATACAGGTGTGTTGTAAATAAAGACTGACAGATGCAGGGAGATCAATGAATCAAAAGTAAGGAAAAGGCATTGGTCTCCAGTTCTTGGAGTTTATCATCGAAACTCCACCCCCAGAAGAAGCCAGTGTTAGTCTCTAATTTTAGTGAGAAATTCTAATCCTAAACCCTCCCTACCTGCTCATCATTGTTTTCTTTCATTTGAATTTAATCTTTGTTTTGAGTTTGTTTTGATTCACATTTTAGATTTTTGAATAATTTCTTTAAGTTTGGGGATTTAAGACATGGTTTTACAAGACTTGCCACATCATATGCTTATTTGAATCCTTCAAATTCAATTTTTTTCTAAGTCATTAGTAGCACTACTGGATAACATTATTCCCATAGCGCTAATGTAATCATGCCATGATAAGCGCCAACCACCCTAATTTTGTTATGATTACATAAATCGTGGAATGATTATCCACATGTGTCCCACAATATCACCTGAATCAATTATGAAGTTCAAACCGTTAAATGATGGAATCATCCTGTACCTGCAAAGACCCATTTCAAATTAGTTCAATTCCCAAACATCATTAAGCGCACGTATCTTTCAGAAGAAATTGCCAACAATTACAGATTGTAAAGTCAACTTCCGACAGTGTCGAGTTGCAACATTGTATTATCAATATGGCACCTAAGAGAAGTGGGCAAATTGTCAGATTGGAACCTGAGGGCACTGAGCTTCTCGAAGCATATCCGTAGATGGCGCAAAGGTTTAAAGACATTGGCTGGTTCGAATTCTTCACCACCTTCCAAGGTCATGACGAACAGGTATCTATGGCATTTTCACATAACTTCGATGGTTTCGAAGTGGAGATCGAAAATTTGTTGATTTTGGTGAAAGAACAATCAATCGCCAAAGTTTGCAGATTGGTAGTTGGAGGATAACGACGGTGGAAAAACAAGCATGTAGTCACAGAATTTGTCAATCAATTCTTGCTACCAGATAAGAAAAACTTGGATTGGATAAAGGGGGTCCCTCACAGTTGGATTAAACAAGAATGGCATACCGCTTTGATCATAATTCACGGAAACCCTGGAATTGGTTGATCCAATCCCTAAATCTTGATCCACAGCCAAGAAAACATAAAAGGGGAAAAGGGAAAAAAGCAACTACACAGAAACATGGTATCACAGTTGATGAATTTCCAGTCAAAGAGGAATTGTCTGCAATAAGGGTGACAAGGACCAGTAAGAGAAAGAAACAGACTCAATAATTTCCTATAGATGAAAACCAAGATAAGGCCACCACCAACAAAGGTAAGAGATCAAAACTTGATGCAGAGATTGAAATGTTTCCTGATGCAGAATTGTTTCATGATATTGACATTAAAATGGAAGAAGATACAGATGAATATTACAATGTAAATCCAATTAAACCCACAGTCAAGCATAAACAGAAATTGACAAGTAGGAAAAGTGCCAAAGGAGAAAATGGCAAAGAAATAAAAGAAATAAAAAGATCAGGTGGAGCAATGGAATTCCAAACAACAAGAGAAGATACAGGATTTCAAAAAGTAAATATGAACAGAACAAAAAGAAGAAAAAATAGAAATCAAATACAGGAAATACTCTTTTTGTTTTACCTGTTTTAGTCTTTTTCTTCAAGAGAGGTTGCAGAACATCTGGAGAGGAATTTGCTGAAACCAAAATAGGCTTTTGTTGGGAACATGCCCCTTCACAAAAGCCTCTCTTGGGTTTTACATAGCTATCATATTTTAAGAGATTCAAATATATCTTTGAGGCCTAATTTTCTGATAAAGCTATAGGAAATACTCTGTTTTTCTTACCTGGTTTAGTCTTTTTCCTCAAGAGAGGTTGCAGAACATCTGGAGAGGAATTTGTTGAAACAAAAAGAGTTTTTTTTTGGGAAAATTCCCCTTCACAAAAACGTCTCTCAGGTATTACACAAAAATCACATTTTAAGAGATTCAAATTGATCTTTGAAGCCTATTTTTTTGATATTTCACAATAAATAATTTCTTGTTTTAGTCAGTAATTTTGGGAGAGGTTGCAGAACAACTGGTGATGCATTTTTGGAAACAAAAAGAGGTTTTTGTTGGGAACGAGTCCCTTCACAAAAACCTCTCTCAATTTTTACACATCTATCACCGTTTGAGATATACAGAGAGATTGTTGTACCCTATTGTTCAGGAATTTGCCAGATTTTTTTTTTTTTAAATCTCATGGATAGCAGTTGACAAGCCACCTCATCAATTCGAATTAGAGATTAGATTGGATATTCTCCTTGATTATTTGAAACAATAAACTAAATATATATGAGGAGTTTTTTAGATCCATTTCTTTTGGATCTTGATAATAATGTATTGTTCTATATAAACTCTATAGAAGGAGAAGTTAAGGGTCGAAAAATTGGAGATCTAGGGGACCTGTTTTGAAACTCCTTGTAAGACATTCCTGCTCTATTTGACACTTAATAGAAAAGGCATATGGATGGTTAGACTCTATTTTCTACTATGTTCTTCTCTCTTCATGATTGAGCTCATTATTCAAACTGCAATGCATTTGTTTTCTTGATTATCAATTAATACAGTAAAGAATTTGTTGTGGTGATTATTTTCAAGTTTTGATTTCAGGCTAATGTTCTTGTTTCTTAATGATATTTTGAGATAAGAATTTATGTGAAGTTGACAAATTGAAAACTTCATTTTCTCTTTTCCTTATTGATCTAATCCATCTATGTGACTACATTTTAACCAGTAAATTGGATATCTTATGTTCTTATTCTGAATTTCTTGTTTATTTTAAAACCTTGAGCTAGTTTTCAACCACCTTATTAAAAAACCAAACCATAAGAACCCTCAAAATACTTTTGCAATAATCTGATGATGCCCTAGCTTTCCCTCTCATAGTAAAGTGAAACTTTAGGGACTAACAACATGAGTGAGAGTTATAAGATGCATCAAGGTGTTATAGTTACTTCTATAAGAATTTGAGACTTACACCACCTAGCAAGGTTCATTGGTTGTTATACATTAATATAATATAAATATAGCCTCTGATTAATCAATTTTATGTTAAAAATTCAAAAACCAATTACATAATCAATGATAACACTTATCACACAATCATTTGGATTAGACCCAATTAACATGAATAATGTAACATTTCTTAAAAGGTTTATTGAATTTAATGATTTTATTAGTGACTTATATCTTAAGTTAAAATTTTATTAAGGACATTGTATCATTATTTTTACTGTCGTGCCCCCAAGAGTCATGTACAAGTCCAATCTTGGCATCTCATGGACATGACACACTACGACGGTTCTCTCTTGGCAGCTTCACTCAACCAAGGATACTTCACCCGAACTACACCTATTCACCTAGAGAATACCCATGCTTTGTTCTAGGCTACTAAGAAGTCACATCCTTACTCTATGCAACTCATTTGTATACTTACATTTGTTAACATTATTTAACACTTAGAAATTTGGAATACAACAAAAAACATGAGAAATACATGAGACAAATATAGTGTGGCCGACACCAGCAGTGCCTAATACATGGATTTGTTTATTATATTGTGAAATTGAAACAAAGCTTTACAAAGAGGGTACTATTGTCCTAGTTACATAGATGGGTAGAGTCTCAAGAATCTGCCTTATACATCAAAATTGTCCATACATGTGGTTCTGTCACACCAAGACTTCCCATGTGCTCCTCCTTTCCTCATCCTAAGGTGTGCCCCACTTGTGCACCTAGCCAAAGACTCAGAGCTCCATGTCTCTTGTCTTCACTTTTTCTTTCATGTCTTCCTTTGTTTGCGCGCCCTTGCTCTTATAGGGACTCCAAGGGTCAATTGTGTGAAACTTCATGTATTTTGGTTGTGTCGCACCCCTTTGCGAATCATTACACTCAACCTACTATTGTGCCCCTCCATGGACCCTGTTCGCCCAAACGTGATCATTTTTCCATCAATTCTCGCACCTCTTGGACCCATGCGCCCCATCCTTGGGTGTGTGCCCCTTTTATTGTGTCCATCATCATGACTCTATTTAGGTGTGTCGATGGTCAGGTCGTCCAACCTTTTCGGTGTGCCCATACTACCAAGAGAAAACGAGTCCACTACTTGGGCGTGCTCCCGACTTTCCCCACCCTTGACCAAACAAAACCTAATTCTCTAGCGTTCATCGCAAGGGAAGAGAGGTGTGTGCCCCCTTGGGATCACATGTCACCATTGTACCCCAAGGTGCTTCTTCCCACACCCATAATACAATTTCTTACTCAACCATTCGCTTCCCCCTTGTGGTCTTCATCTGTTCTGTCGCTGAATATTCCCAAGTAGCATGTGTTCTCGGTGCGTGTCCTAGAAGGCCTTACATCCTCCCCCACTAAACTTGCTTTCATCCTGGAAACTTTTGTACCACTTGCGATATGTAGTGACCTTTATCAAACTTCTAAATCATGTCCTCACATTTCCATAAGGACTCATACCTCTCCCAACTGGTCTCTTCATCAGGTTTGTCCTTCCAATGGATGAAGTACTCATTCACTCAACCTATACCCCATCCCAAGATGCGATGTTCCAAAATATTATCCACCTCCAAATCTAGATTATCTACAACCATGGTCAGTGCTCTAGATGGATAAACTCAACTTGGTCCATCTGGGTCTCTCTGGCATGACTTCAATTGGATAACATGGAAGGAAGTGTGAATATGTCACGTGTGGAACGACAAATCCAATCTGTAGGTGATGTTTCCTATATTCTCAATAAATTCGAACAGTCCCTCATACATCTACACGAGATATGGAGCCATCCCTTTAGGTGGTGGGAACTTATCTCTTCTCAACTTGAGTAAGACCAACTCTCTACTTGGAATTATGTGTCATGCATGTTGCGATCTTCCCACTGCTTCACTCTATCTATTGCATTAGTCAAGTGTGTGTGAGTTATCTCCAACTGATATTTCCAACTCTTCATGTAACCCACGAATGATGTATTTGTCCTATAATATCCTTGTGTCACAAAATTAGGAGTTGTGGGTTGTTGTTCATTCATCAAATCGAATATATTGTAGCCTATCACTGAACTCGTATGCAGGTCGTAACTGAACTGGGAGGCATCCAACAAGTCCAGCAAATTCATCTAATCTGCTTGTACATAATGTCACAATTAGTCCTCCATAAGCTCATTGATTCATTCGATCTTCCCATCTATCTACAGATGGTAGGTTGAACCCTTCAACAACTTCATCCCCACAATCTTGAACAATTTTATCCAAAACTTGCTTGTGAACCTTGCATCCCTATCTGACACAATGTTCAGCGGAAGACCCCAATACTTCACTATGTCCTTGAAAAACAACTTCACAACTTATTCTATGTTGCAAGGCATCTTCATTGCAATGAAGACATCATACTTGGAGAATCGATCCACCATGAAAAAAATCTCATTGTATCCCTACACCATCAGAAGCTATGTGATGAAGTCCATCAAGACACTTGCTCACGTTTTCTATGGAATCGGTAAAGGTTGAAAAAGACCTTCTCTAATTCTAGTGTCCATATTATCTTGTTGACATATAAGGCAAGTGAGAACATACTCCTCCACATCCTACTTCATCTTCTCCCAAAAGTATCCTTGCTCCAACAACACCATTTTTCTCCAGTGTCTTGGGTGGCCATCCCAGGGGGAGTCATGACATTCCTTCATGAGTTCCCTCCTGAGGTTGGATGACTTGGGGACATAGATTCACTCCCCAAAGTACAACAGTCCATCGCGTAGCAAAAAATTCTATGTTTTTTCCTCCTTCACCTGCTTCATCATGTTCTTCATTGTGTGATCCTTCTCTAAACCTTCCTTGATTCTTTTGTACATATCTTCCAAGAAATGAATCTGATTTCCCCCTGATGTAGGCTACTCATCCTCTTCCTCTAGGATAGAGAGTTGTTCCTTTCTTATTAAGGCATCTGCGACAACATTTATCCTTCCCAACCTATACTCAATGGTCATGTCAAATTGTGCGAGGAAGTCTTTCCAGCTTTCCTTCTTGGGTGAAAACTTCATTTTCATTGAAAAGTAACCTGTCGCAACATTTTATATCTTCATGAAAAACAAATTGCCCAATAAGTAGTTTCTCCAAGTCTACAAAAAATGTACCACTACATTCATCACCTTCTCATGAATGGTTATCTTCGTCCACAATCTAGGATATTTTTACTCTCAAAGAAAACCGAGTGTCCCTCCTACATTAAAACCCCTCCAATGGAAACGTTTGATGCATCTGTTTGCACTTCAAATAATTACTCGAAGTATGGAAGATTCAACGTGGAAGTGGTGACAATTTTGTGTTTTATCTCTTCAAACGTAGACTTTCTCATCTCCATCCAGTTCCATGCTTTCTCCTTTTTCAACAAGTCAGTCAATGGTGCAGTAATCTTGGAGCACTCCTCTACGAACTTACCATAGTAGTTGGCTAGTCCAAGGAAGACTCTCACATCATGAAATATCTGCAGTTGTTCTCAATCTTTGATTTCCTTTACCTTCACAAGGTCCATGTGAATGCATCCATGGCCAATCCAATTCCCCAAGAATGGTATCTCAGTTTTCCCATAAACACACTTGGACTTCTTCAAGAACAGTTGGTTATGTCGCAGGTCCTCAAAGACCCATTTCAAATGTTTCTTTTTATCCTCCATACTTTTTTTGTACACTACAATGTCATCCAAATACACCACAATGAACTTGTACAAAAAAATCCTCCACACGTCATTCATCGAATTATGTGCAAAAGGTTAGAGGGGTGTTGCAAAAAACAAAAGGAATCACTAGGAAATCATAGCTCCGATACCTCATCACCATGGTTGTCTTCACCTCATCTCCTTCTGCAATTCATACCTGATAATACCCATGTCACAAGTAAATATTTGAAAATTCCTTGGCCTTGACCAACTTGTTAAAGAAAACAATAGCTAGAGGTAATGGGTATTATTTATTCACAATTTGATTGTTCAATGCTCGATAATCCAAACACATACTCAGCTTTGAAGTGTATTTCTTCTTCTGAAAGAGAAATTGGGTGCCATATGGTGACCTAGATGGATGAATGAAGCCAGTGTCAATCAATTCTTTCAATTGTCTCTTCAAATCTTCCAACTTAGGCTTGGAAAATTGGTAGGGAGATCTTTCTAGTGGTTGCAACCCATGATCTATCTCTATATGGTGGTCAATGGTGTGTCTTGGTGGGAGAAATTTTGGAAACTCATTTGACATTTTGTCTGCAAAATTACCCAACAAGTCAATGAGCTCAGTTGGAACAGTCGTCCCCACTCCATCCTATTGATCTTGTCCAACAATTGTTGCATAAATATACAATCCATTCCACCTTTCTTCTATCTTCATAATCAATGCAGACACAAGTTTCACCTTTCCACCAGAATTCCTTGTGTTGTTTTGCACAACCCAAGCCTAATGTTCACCAAGTATAATAATATTTTCCATGTTGGACACACCGATGACCATGTAATGTTGAAGATATATATCTCATGCTCCCCCTGTGACCATCACTCCCCCTAGAACTATGCCTTTGTTCTCTTTCTCCAAGTATAGGTATATTTTTCAAGTATTTATCTTTTCATCTGGTAAATCTCTCCTCCTGGAATCATGGGAAGAAGAATGACTCCCCCTATGGGTATGCCTCCCCCTGTCTTCTCTGCAATATGAACAATACGCTACCACTGCAATATGCTTCTGTTGCAAATGCTACTGCTCAACCAGAACATAGATCAACTTCTCTTTCTATGATGATCCTTGGACTTATCCATGCATCTAAGATAGTCTTTCAACACTCAACCATATATCACCACCATACATACAAAAATTATGTATGCCAACATGTAATCAGGAAAACCTGCAACAAAAATGTCAGACCCTGCAACACAGAGTTATACCATCATACCATGATGCAAATCATATGCATAACCATTTTCCAAGGCTTTTTACCATAGATACGTAGCCTTCTTCACAGACAGTTCATGTATGTACGTGACCTATTCATAGGTCATCTTGTGTATGTACGTGAATGTTACCATTGTAACCCACGTATGCTTCTGAATATGACAAACGTGAGATTCCCTTAAGGCTTCCATTCTGTTTTGACTGCTCAGTTTTCTTCACCCACTTATGAAGGTGTCCCCGTTTTTCAGAACTTGAGCTTTAAGCTTCCATCTTTTCAAAAATGTCTTCCTTCCTAACTTCATGCCTTCTTCTATTCATTCTATATGAAGTCCTCATCATGGACTTTCTTCTTGTGCTCCAGCAATCCTGTTATTTGTGGCCAAATCAACTACAGTTGTAGCATCTCATGGTGTGACAATGAGCAACAATATGTCCTACTTGATTACATCTCCAACACCTTAGGGTGTTATGAAATATTTCACTATATTTCCTTGCATAATATCCCCATTCCAAATCTTTGTGACCATATTCATTACATGAGTAACATTGACCATGAAAAAAAAATCATACCTTTTCTTTGGTGTCCATCTTGAAGGTGTCTCTCTTCTTTGAGGTGTAAAGATGGCTTCTTGATCTCGTCTTTGCTTTGTTCTTTTGAAACTTTCCTTGCCTTGTGTAGATGATTGACTTGCAACATTATTTCCATCCTTTGAGAGTGAGGGAGTTACCTCATGCTTCTTTGAAGAGATTTCTTCAACATGTGTAGCTTCTTTCTTGTATCCAAGACCTGATTTATCATTTGGTGATCTTTGACTATCCAATATCTCATTCAAGATTGTTGATCTATTCAATAACTTGTTTGAATTCTCTACTTTCTTTCTAAGATCAACAACTTCAGCTTCCAACTTATGAAATGACTCTTCCTTTTCATTTACTTGATTCTTTAGTAATTCCTCTACCCTTTTGGCTTCTTCAATTTGGGTCTTGAGATGGACATTAACTTCAAGACTTTTGCTAATCTCATCATCTACCATCTTATTTTATTCTATTTCATTCTTTAATCTTTTGATCTCTTTTTCTTTTTCTTCTAATTGAGTCTTTTTACTTTCTTCTTGTTCCTTGAGCATTTCCTTTAACTTCAAGATATGCCTTTGATTCTTTTTAAGAAACTTTTTAGTATTCTCAGAAAGATAGCTATATTCTATGTAACAATGGTCATAGTTGTATTCAAATAGACCCCATTCAACTTTCCTTTTAAGATATGATAGTTCTTCTTCTACTTCTTCCATGGGATAACTATCATCTAATTCTACACATACTATCTCTAGATTTTCTTCTTCACTTGTAGAGAAATATTCAACATCATCACATTTTGAAATATTGCAATCATGGGATTTTGGAGATTCTTTACCTTCATTGATCTTGATGGAGTTGTCTTCAAGGTATTCCTTTGTTCCAACATCATCACATTTAGAATCATTGCAATTTGAGGATTTTGGATATTCTTTACCTTCATTGTTCTTGATGGAGTTGTCTTTAGTGTCTTCCTTCTTGCTTCGGTATGTCTCCTCTGTTCGACAACACAGGTATTCCAACAGAGGACGAACACCTTCAGTAACCACTCACATAACCAGATCAAATATCAACACACCGATGTTTTCACGTGGTAAAACCCCTACGGGGAAACATCCACGGCCCCAGCCAACGCGGC
>ML777584.1:249850-264139 GCA_009831015.1 Picea engelmannii | reverse complement strand
CGGGAACATATCGTGACCGTCGGATTTCCTAACTACAAATGCATACTAATGCATACTAAAGAAACACACTTTTACCTAACGACATATTAGACCAAGTAGATCTTAACTAACTCCTAAGTGTCTAAATATCCTAACATCCTCTAGCTTTAGCCATAGATCCTTGGCGGAAGTGCATTGTACCATGCTATCTTTGATAGAACTTAAGAGTCCACTAAGAGTGGTCTTGAGAGACAATGCATCATTCTTCTTTTCTTCCCTTTGAGTTGCAAACTTTGACTTGTTCTTCAAAGGATTTGGTCCACCAATAGATGCTTTCCAAACACCCACTCCTATTTCCTTGAAATGCACTTTCATTTCTATTCTCCATGTAGAATAATTTTCCTCATCAAGGATTGCAACTTAATCATCCATTTGGGTGTCCATGGATCTCATCCAAGCTTTTTAAGGCTTACAGTGAAGGCCTACTCTGATACCAATTGTTGGACACACTGACCACACTAAGAGGGGGGGTGAATTAGTGTAGGGATATTTTTCAAAATTCCCTTCACAAAACTTATTAGCTAGCAATCACCAATTACTCAACACTCATTACTGTCATTTACAATCAGTTGTATGTGAACATATATTAGCAACATATAACAACAACATATATCATCAATAATTCATCACCACAAGGAACACAACAAACACAAGATGTATGTACAATTTTCTTTTTATTACGGACTACAATCCTTGGCTTATCAGCAATAAGTGAATAGAGTTACAACTCCACAAGAGCACCATCTCTACAATGCAAGACTCAGCTTACACAACTTAGCACCAACTAAGAAGAGGAATCAATTCTCAATAGATACCAATCTGTCAACATATACGCGACCTGTCAGTAGTGCAACATGCGTATGTACTACAACATGTGTATGCCTTAGAGTTTTCTCTCTATGAAAAACTCAGATCCTTTGCAGCCTTCAGTCACATCTACTTATGTATTTCATTGTCCCATCTAAACCATAACCAATCACAACACATCTATGCTCTCCCACATCTTACTCATGCTCCTCAACCATACAATATGAATGCTACTTAGTCATGTATAAGCAACCAGTATACTATGACAATCATATCAGTACTGAATAATAAGAGTGTTGCTCACTCTATCAATCAACCAACATAACCATATCACAACAATGATACCAAGAATGCCTTCAGAATTCACCATACAATAAGCAAGAATATCCATCAAGACAACTATGTAACCATACCAGAGTATCTATGGAAGATCTGAGCCCATGGAATGCAGATATGGAACTTGCTTCAGATTTCAAGACACTGGCATCATCTCACATTCAAGTCTCCATGAATTCATCCAATTGTACATGCTTTTCCTTCCTTCATCCCCTTGCTATGCTCTTCAAGCTATTCTCAAGAGATGATTTTCACAAGAGACCTTTTCTTCTTATTTATACTCTCCAAGTAACTTCCTTAGAAGCATCTTCTAGGCCACTTTGTCCACATAGTCACCTATGTCCAACTTTTCCCAATTTGCCACTTGTCCATGTATCCAATAGCCACTTGACCACTTAACCCATTTTCCTCATTTTAGGGTTAACCTTCTTATAATCACTTTCCATAATTAGAAAGTTCACCATTTACTTTATTATTTAAATAATCCTCCTTGACTTTGTCATTTCACTTTATTATTTAAATACTCCTCTTTGATTTTGTCACTTCACTTTAATATTTAAATAATCCTCTTTGACTTTGTCACTTTATTATTTAAATAATCCTCGTTGACTTTGTGACTTCACTTTATTATTTAAATAATCCTCTTTGATTTTGTCACTTCACTTTATTATTTAAATAATCCTCTCTATTTTGTCACTTCACTTTAATATTTAAATAATCCTCTTTGACTTTGTCACTTTATTATTTAAATAATCCTCCTTGACTGTGTCACTTCACTCTATTATTTAAATAATCCTCTTTGATTTTGTCACTTCACTTTATTATTTAAATAATCCTCCTTGACTTTGTCACTTCACTTTAATATTTAAATAATCCTCGTTGACTTTGTCACTTTATTATTTAAATAATCCTCTTTTATTTTGTCACTTCACTTTATTATTTAAATAATCTCTTCTTTGCAAGCACTTTGACTTCTTTGACCTTTTGGGGCTTCAAGCCAACATATGAGGCTACTCCAACTTCATAAGGCCATAACTCGCAAACCGTGAGGAGTTATGTGACGTTCCACATACCACTGGAAATGGATTGATAAGCAATATCCATATAGGATAGTTTCACTAAAAAATTCACTGATCTTCATCTCATTATTCCACAATTAAGCATGGGTTCTCTAACCATACTACTAGGATAACTCAACCGCAAAGTGTCTTCCTGTGAGGACTTTCACCATAAGGGGACCACTTTGGAGTTCACCGCAAAGCGTCTTCCCATGAGGGATTTCACCATAAGGGGACCACTTTGGAGTTCATCCATTTGTACAACCATGACCTTTGGAGTTCATCCATTTGTACAACCATGACCTTTGGAGTTCACCGCAAAGCGTCTTCCCATGAGGACTTTCACCATAAGGGGACCACTTTGGAGTTCATCCATTTGTACAAGCATGAAAAGACAATAATGAGTCATTTTTACATCAATCCAACTACAACTCATTGATCCATATTCATCTAGGCATATGACTATGACTCCTCTTGACATCAAGGTCAATACATTATCCATCAATCAAGGTCAATAAATGATCCATCAATCACTGCATCAATATACTATGACAAGACATTGTTCCTTTGACATCAATGACAACATGATCCAACATTCCATCCATGGCATGAGGACAGAATGTGTCCTCCTTAGGAACTCTTTTCCAAGAATCACCTCAAAGTCATCCATAGGCATCACCATAAATTTATCCTAACATTTCCACTTATCAAGTTGATTGTGAAATGAGGAGGAAAAACCAATTGTTTCCTTTTCCTTAGAGTTTATGGCCTTCACCACAGCTCCGCACAGGGAGACTCTAATTCCTAGATCCTTCACTACCTTAGTCTTCAAAAATTTGTGTGATGCACCTGATTGAACTAGAGCTTGCATTATTCTTCCATTGATAACCAAATCCACAAAACAAAATTGATGGTCTTGGCTTCCGAGATTTCCACTTAAGGCACCCAATACACCAACCCTTTGTAGCTTGTTGCAAACTGAGCCTTGCCATTTTTTCTATGTTAAGTGAAAAATACAAACAAAATCATAATACAACATACATGCATTGTACTCGTCTTTCGTAGACTATGTAGGGGTGCCTCTTGGTCCAACACTTGGTTCCAAGGTACTTTGTTGCAAGTCCCTACAGATCCTGGTTTTCTTATCAAACCAAGACTCTTCTACCTTAGTTCATGGCAGGACACTTGACTCGACCTACCTTGAGTCATATGTGGCCTGCTTCTATCAGATGACTTCATCTTCCTCTATCCAAGGATTCGAACCACCATGGGTCACCCCACTTCTGGACTATGTGAATCCTTTCATAATTTGTGTTGTGTCTCTACAAAATTATTTATTGTGAAAATACTCTAATACCATCTATCACACCCCTAAGAGTCATGCTCAAGTTCAACCTTCACATCTCATGGACGTGTGACACTGTAGTAGTTCTCACTTGGAATCTTGGCTCAACCAAGGATACTTCACCTGGACTATGCCTTTTCACCTAGATCATACCCATACTCTATTCTAGTCTATGGACGAGTCACATCCTTACTCTCTGCAACTCAATTGTATACTTAGACATTTTAGCACTTAGTCAATTTGGAATACAACATAAAAAAATGTGAAACACAAGAGATAGATATAGTGCAGGAGACACTAGTGGTTCCTAATACTTGGATTTGTTTATTATATTGTGAAACATAAATAAATATTTACAAAGAGGGTGTTATTTTCCTAGTTACATAGATTGGTAGAGTCTCACGACTCTGCCTTATACATCAAAACCATCCAGAGTTGTGGTTTTGTCACACCAAAAGTTCCCTTGTTCTCCCCCTTGCCTCAGCATGAGGTGCACTCCACTTGTGCTCCCAGCCTCAAAGCTCCATGTCTCTTATCTTCACTTTTTCATTCATGTCTTCCTTTGATTTTGAACCCTTGCTCTTATAGGAACTCTAAGGGTCACTTGTGTGAAACATCATTTCTTGTGTGAAACATCATTTCAGAGAAATACACATTCCACCATCAACCTCTAATTGTGTCTACAATTTGACTGTGGCGAGCCAAAAAAAAAATGTTTAGGGCCCGAAAACAACCCTAGAAGTACAACAAGATGTGATGACATGAATACATACAAAATAATCTAGTTGTATTAGGTGAGAATCCACACATATCCACCTGGAGGATGTGTGGGGCTTCAAACATCCCGAGAAGTGTAGAACCCACAATCATAAAGTAGTACATAAGAACGTGTTGAACAAAAAGGGACACAAGGAGCCAATTGGAATAGGTGGGTGGCCACCAATATCCACCTGGATCAATCCTCCCCCCTTAGGAAGAAATGGTGTCCATTGTGTTGATTTCCCCCATTAGGTGAGGAAAATTATGCTGCATTTGGCCCTGGTTGAGACACTTTCCTTGGTGTAGGAGTTGCCTTGCCTTGACAACTCGATAAAGTTGGATCCTCTGCTAGTGATTTCCCTTGACCTGTGTGTCCACTATATGATCAGTGGATTCTTGTTCCATGCAGTCAGGGTTGAGCTCTGTTGGTGTCATTTGTTCTTCGATCTCACGAGTTTCTAATAATGGTGGAAAATATGGTCGAAGGAGGTCCACATTGAATATTGGATGCAGGCCAAGGAAGAGAGTGGAGTGTTGAGCTCAAAAGCATTGCTACCCATAGCCTTGGTGATAGTGTAAGGCCCATAACGAAGTGGGAAACACTTCCAATGGGGCCCAGTAAGATGCTTCTTCTGCAAATGTAATCAAACTTTGTCACCAACCTGAAACTGGTGTGGTACCCTATGTTGATCATGGAGATGCTTGTACTTAGCATTGGATTTCTGAAAAATCTACTGGACCTATTAGCAGCTATGCTAAATCTACTCAATGAATCTAGTGGCTTTGTCGATTGCAGACTGATCAGGGGAAGATTTTATCTGTGTGGTGGCATGAGGAAGTGCAACATCAATGGGTGCCAAGGGTTGGAATCCCAGACCCACCTGAAATGGACTATGGTCGGTGGAACTATGGAGAGCCCTTTTGTAATTGTGTTGAACATATGGGAGAATATTGTCCCATGTACGCAGATGATTAGAGTTGTACATGTGCAGAATGTGCACAATCATCTGATTGATGACCTCTGTTTGGACATCGGTTTGGGGGGTGGAAAGCAGTAGATTTTTTGAGCTTAGTGTCCAATAGAGACTAGAGACTCAACCAAAATGTGATGAGGAACCTTTTGTCTCGATTGAAGATGATGGTCTGTGGTATCCAAAAGTGGACCCACACTCGTTCAAAGAGGATCTTGTCAGTGTATTCTGCTATGACATTATTCTTATAGGAGGTGAGGATGGCCATATTTGAAAACCAATCAATGACCACAAACATGTAGTCATTTCCTTGCTTGGTGGATGACAAACCAGACATGTAATACATTGAGATGGATTCCCAAAGCTTCTCGGGAATAGGAAGAGGGGTGTATAAGCCTTGCTTCTTGATGGTTGGCTTGGGAATGGTACAAGCAGTGCAAGATTTGATATACTTGCTGACGTCCTGTCGAAGTTTTGGCCAATAAAAATGTTTCTGAAGAACGGCCATAGTTTTCACTATGCCAAAATATCCTGCCACATGATAGTAGTGGGATTCCCAAATCAGCTTTGCATGCTCTCTTGTAGGAACACGGAGATGGCCCAGGTGGCATAAGAGTCTGTCCTGAATGTGAAAATTGGTGACAGTTTCACCTGTACCCAAGAGCTGATGGGTGGTGGCGAAGTCTGGATCATGTTGATAAGGTTGGGGCCACTCAGATGCTTCATGTCCACAGGAATGGAGCACATTTGTGAGTGTAGCCACAAGAAGTCGACTGAGGTAGTCAATGACACGATTGGAGATACATGTCTTATACTTGATGTTGATATGGAACTATTGTAGGTAGGTGGACCACTTCTTATGGTGGTCGTTCTGGAATTTCCCATGTGTTTGTATAGTTATAGAGGCTTGTGATCAGTGTGTATGATCGTCTCTTTCCCTAGAATGTAATGTTTCCATTGACGATAGGCGTGTACAATGGAATACATTTCCTTGTCATAGGTGGGGTATTTCTGGACAGTAGCAGAGAGTGTCTCACTATGGTATTCCACCAGATGCCCGTGTTGAGTGAGAACTTCACCCACAACATAGTTAGATGCGTCAGTCTCAAATCGAATGGTTGTTGCAGATCGAGCAAGGAGAGTATTGGATATGAGCATAGGTGATGATTCATCTCATCAAATTCTCATTGCTTCTCCTTCCCCCACATGAACTTGTCCCTACCACCGCCCTTGGTCACCTGGCTGAGGTCCCATGCAATATGGGAGAATCTCAACATGAACCATTGGTAGAAGTTGGCTAGTCCCAAGAAGCTCTGAATCTGGGTCCATGTGGTCAGAGTTAGCCAGTGATGGATGACCTAGATATTAGCTAGATCAACATGTATCCCATTCTCATCAACAGTGTAGCCCAAGTATTGGACCATGTTCATGCCAAAAAAGAATTTTTCCAAGTTGGCATTAAGCTTGTGCTACGACATAGTGCTCAGAACCTGTTGAATATGTCACATGTTCTCTTCCCACGTTTTGTTGAAGATGAGGATGTCATCCAAATATACTACCACAAAGGAGTTGGTGAAGGGTCTCAAGACATCATCCATCAACCTCATGAAAGTGGTTGGTGCATTTGTTAATCCAAAGGGCATGACTAGCCATTCATAGAGACCATATTTAGACTTGAAGGTTGTCTTCCATACATCAGTTGGTTCGATGGGAACCTGGCGGTAGCCAGAATTTAGGTCAATATTGTTGAAGAAATTTTCCCCCTTTAGTTGGTCAAGAAGGTCATCAATCCTGGGAATGGGGTAGCGGTTCCTGATGGTGCTTTTGTTTAAGACTCTATAATCAATGTAGATTTTCCAAGCCCCATCCTTCTTCTGCACCAGTATAATCGGGCTTCCACAAGGGGAGGAGTTGGGTCTGATGTTCCCCGTTTCAAGAAGCTCTCCCCTGTAGGTGAGGAGAAGATGTCTCTATATTCTTCCACGATCTCGTCCACTTGCTTCTACTGCAAAGAGAGGCTCTGTGTGGAGGCCATAGATGTGGTGACGACCTTCTACTTACTATGAGAATGTATCACAAAGAAGACAAACTTCCCAGTCTGTGAAATGACCTCAACACATTGCTTAGTAGATATTAAAGAAATAGCAGTAGGCGACACTACCTCTGGGATCCTGTACAATTGTCTACCCAAAGTAATAATAACACTGTGGGGTCTAGACTCATACACAACATGATGCTTCCAAAAATATGGTTTTCCTAAAAGAACATCACAAAATTCAAAGGGAGAAATATCACACAATACCTCATCTTTGAAAGGATTGATGTCGTAGGGCAGAAGACACTATTGGCTGACACGAAGATATTTTCCTTGGTGAAGCCAGTCGATGTGTAGGGTTGTAGGTGCGGTGTCATTGGAAGGTCCACCCACTTGACGACCTCTGTTGAAATCAGGTTCTTATGAATACCACTATCAATAATGAAATGCAGTGGAGCCCACTTTATCCACATATGCGAGTGAAAGAGGAATTCCCCTTCCTTTGGTTCTTCTGGTTCGCTTAGACGAAATTTGGTGGTAGCGACAGTGGCACTGGGTTCAGCTTCGATAATCCGCTTCCCTCCTTTAGGATTTGACTCGAAATCAGAATTGGCCTCTGACTCAGAAGCCTTCAACGCGACCACGAGGGACTGCTTGGAGAATCATTATTTGGTGTTGTGCCAAGTACTTTTATGGTACTGATCACACCATTTTCTCATGTCTGTCTTCGTCTTCTCATTTCCCCTATTGTGTTGCAGCTTGGAATAGTTGTCTTAAGAGCGGACATCTCAAATTTTTCCCTTGTTGTGTGTGGTGGGGCTTCCTTTTCCCTGCTTCGACTGTGAGGGGTTTGCAGATCCAAACTTTCACCTTTTCTGCTTAAATTTATGCTCGATATTGATAGCGTATCTATAAGTTGTGCCCGATGAGGAGATGTCTAGGAACTCCATTTTTTTTTAATGTATCTATGCAAACAACCATGGTATTTGAGCACCATATGACACTCAAAGTATTTGATACCCAAATTGGTGTGTAGGGTATGTAAAATATTGGTGAAATCTAGTACTGATTGTTCCCTTTCTTGATGTAGGGTGGTCCATCTGGTGTACTGGTCATTGTAGCTTCCAACAAGGTAGTATTATTATTTAATGGCATCCTGGAAGGAATCCCATGTAGGGGCCACCACAAACATTGTATATTCCTCCATGGCCCTTTGCTCAAAGTAAGTATCCCACCAGTATTTAACATGGGGAACAACCTTGAGGAGTCCAAAAGAGATATTTTCCCTATCAAAAAAATTGTGGACTGAAAAATATCCTTCGAGAAGATTCAACCATTTATCTACGGCATCTACATCTATCAATCCTTCAAATAATGGAATATAAAAATTTACATCTACCTTGAAGGGGGTTGCATGGCCGCTTGATGAAGATTCTTCTCCTGTGGGCAGTTGTCGAAGGATTTGCGCGAATTTTTCCATCATTTCATTCATTTGTCACGTGAGGGATTCCTCGAGCAACATTTTAATAGGATATTTTGCTCCATCATCTTTATTTTCTTCCCACATGGGTTGTTTTTAGGCTTGGTGTAGCCAATATTATAATGGCTCAATTGGTTCGAGTTCCAACTTCTTGTACCCAGATCTTGTCGAGGACATGCACGAAGAAAAATAAATGAAGAGAAGATTGCTCTGATACCAGTGATCCAGATTTAGGAGTAGAACAAACTAATTAACAGATTGAATACAATAAACACAGAGATATGAAGAATAACACAAATATCCAGTGAACAATATCTTCTATTGAATAATGAAATAGGATGAAATTGTAAAACTGCAGAACTGAAACACTTGCTCGAATGGTGGTAGATATCTCTGAGAAGATATGTGGCTGCTACATGAATCCGTATGAGAAGAATGGATTACAATGAGTCTCCAGAGGCCTTTTTGATATTACTCATGAATTCCAAAACCCTATAAATCCAAAAACCTAACCCTAGAAGGTGAAACGCCAAAATTTATGTGGGCCCTACAGGTAAGTTGGTGTAAATTGGGACCTCAACTTCCCAAGGTCATAACTTTTTCATACGACCTCCATTTTAGGCGCGTGATAGCCCGTTGGAAAGGTGTTTAAGAGAGATACACATTCCTCCATCAAAATGTGACTTCGTTTATAGATTGACTATGACGAGCCAAAAAAACAACGTCTAGGGCACAAAAATGGCCCTGGAAGTACAACAAGATGTGTTGACATGAATACATACAAAATAAGCTAGTTGGATTAGGCAAGAGGCCACCCGTATCCACCTAGAGGATGTGTGGGGCTTCATACATTCCCATGAGTGTATAACCCACAATTACAAAGAAGTACAGAAGAACGTGTTGAACAAAAACGGACACGAGGATCCAGTTGGAATAGGTAGGTGGCCACCAATATCCACCTAGATTAGGTATGTTATTTTTCCTCTAAAATATAATGTATATTCTTGCATTAATATGTTGCTTTAGTATCTAAATGATCAAATTTTATGAAACAAATTTTCATGATTTTAGATAAGAGTCGATTCTTGTATACCACTATTTTTTCCTATTTTTTAATGTTACTTTTATAATTTTTTAAATTAACAAAGTCAATTAATCCTTTAAATTATGAGGTCAAGTATTAAGATTGGGTTTGAGGGTATTAACAAAATAAAACAACGTTTTTACTATGTAAGTCTAAGTTTATACTTGTGCACCATATAATATTTTTTCCAAATGGACAAGGCAATAAAATGTTATGCCATAAATAAAAGACATGTATTTTAGAATTATGATATATGTATAAATAAAAATCAATTAAAAATAGAAAAAAAATATAGTTTTCCTTTATATATATATATATATATGGAATGTGCATACATAGCTATATATGGAATGTGCATACATAGCTCTATAAGCATGGGAAATTTCATGGATGATGAATATGTGGACCATATTTAAAAACGTGGTAAGAAATGGAGACACGAAATAGGGAGTTGGAAAAATGAGTGTGTTTTATTTATGCGTCCTGAACCACCACGTTTTTCAATCCAAGCTAAATATAAAGTATCCAATTCATCCAACACGTACAAAATAAGAGACATTGATGTCCTAATGGAGATAAGAAATAGAGAGTTGGAAAAATGAATGTGTTTTTTTGTATGCATCCCAAACCACCATAATGGAGATAAGAAATAGGGAGTAGAAAAAATGAATGTGGTTTTGTTTATGCATCCCAAACCACCAGGTTTTCCAATCTAAAGCTAAATCCAAATCAACCAATTCATCCAATAGGTAGAGAAAAAGAGACAATCGCACCTTTTTTGCATTTATAGGAACATGCACGCGTTAATAACATGTATGCATTATTTTTTATATAAAATGGAAACTATGAAAATCTTCCTCACCTTAACATGTTTCAAAAGGAAATATTTATCACTAAAACCTTCTTCTAAGGGAAAATGACATGTTTTCCTCTCCTAGACATAGTCAAAGTTCCTAGACCCATGCCCTTTGCACAAAATCACCTAATGGCACCTTGAATACCACTCAAGGGTCAAATACCCCACAAAGAGGGCATGTGTCATGGTTGGAGACCTTGTGTAAGGTTCATTTTACTATGTAAGTCTCTTTATTTCCTTTCCAACCATGGTCTAGGCCCCTAGACCCATTATTACTACCCAAAACCAATTAATGGCATCTCTATCACACTTAGAGGGAAAATAACACATAGAAAGGTCCTATGTGGTGTTTCAATGCATCTTTCACCTCAATTGAGCCCAAGAAGATTTTTTAAATGACCAATTCACTTGTTATACTTCCCTAACCATTGTCAATATGTAAATACCCATCGATGTTGTTGAAAACATCATAATGTCCCTGGAAAACAACTCATAGTTAAAAGACACACAAGAGAGGGAATTGTTTGTGGATTTTTGGTGTTTTACATGGAGATTAATATTGAGAAGCATAATTTATGGAAAAATTCCTCTGTTGTCCTCCTATGACCTTGGTTAGACCTATAGACCCATTCTCGGTGCACAAATAACATAGTCATGGTGCCCATAGCACCCTTGCAGGAAACTAATAACCAATAGAGGTCAAGTGTGTTGGTTCAAGGACTCTTCCATAGTGCTCGAGCCTTATGATATAGGTTTAGAGATAGAGGATCTTGTTTCCCTCCCCAAACTATGGTCACAGACTTATGATCCATCCATGTTGCCAAAACATTCATAATGGTGCCCATATTCAATTTAGATTCCAAAGACTCCTCGGAGAGGGCTCATGCCATGGTTTCTAGGTGTTGTTCATGGTGCTTGAGTTCAAGAAGGTTCAATTAGGGCTTAAGTTCATTGTTTCCCCCTTGATCATGCTTATTCCACAACACACATTTTCAGTGAAAAAAACCTACTCACGATGCATGTATCCCACTCAGAGCCCAAAGAACCCCTACAAAGCTTCTGAATGTTGGTTCAAAGACTTGTTCAAGGCTCTTGAGCTCAATAAGCTTCAATAATATCAAAAGGAAATTGTTTTCATTCTTTGATAATGGTCAAGGCCCTACAACCCATCCATGGTCCTATGTGGTGATCTAAGGATATGTCCATGATTCTTAAACCTAATAAGCTATGTTTAGGGCCTAAGGCTGTTGTTTCCCTCCCCCAACCATGGTCAAGGGCTTGAGGCTATTTCTTTCCTACCATGACTATGTTCAAGGCCATGAGACCCATCTATAGTGCATAAAACATATTAATGTAACCCATACCCAACATCTAGGACAAATACCTCCTAGTTAGGGCTCATGTCATTATGTCTAGGTTTTGTTCACGGAACTTAAGCTTGAGAAGGTCCAATTATGGGTTAAGGCCCTTGTTTCCCCCTTGTTATCACTGAAATTTCATCCGCAAACGGTTACAGGAATCTAGTAGCGTCAAACAGTTATCAGGTCACCCATTGACCAAAATCACCACAAAATCATTTCCAAAAAATCTAAAACTATACAACCAGTGATAAAATTAAGGTGCGCTATGACTACACAGGGCGTTGTTGGTCTCCGGTTTTGATCATGTTTTTGCCTATATTACATTCCAAAGACCTCCATTTATATACCCAGTACCACCCATTTGGCCTTGTTTTGACATAATTAACATCTCCCTACCACTCAATGGGGCTACTTAAGGTATCTTTATGTTTCAAGCTATTCTTATGCATTTTGATGCTTTAAAATTGATATTGAAACTAATGTCGCTTGGGTTAGGTACCACTTCTATTTTTGGAACAGGATTGCTGGTACCAGGTACCAACTCGTACCCGTGGAGATACCAATGAAGCCGCTCAAGATCTGTGTTATGGTCCGAATGGGAGACAGAGAGATTCGCATGACAGCTGGAGTCATCGCTCACAGGATGCCTGAAGGCATAATGATAAAACTGAGTCGTTAATTCTTCATCGTTCACACTTCGTGACACTACGTGTCACGAAGATGTGAAGTACGTTTTAAACTTGATTCCAAGCTATTTTTGGATCGGGGATACGTTTGTTTCATGTATTTTGCTTTAGACTGTTATAAACGGGAGATCACTCCTGAGAACCGGTTGGAATTATGTTATGTCGTGAACACACGTTTCTATATAGAAAAACTATTGTTGTGTTATGTTACTTGACTGGTATACGATTTGAGTATTTTCTTCTGAGTTAATAAAGCATGAAGTTTACACCATGTTTGCATAGAATGATATAGTTGGTGTTGGTTATTACTTACAGCATTTTGTGCCGTTTGGTTGGGCCCACCAAACAGGTGCAAGCCGCTGCTTTATTCTGTCATAGATTTAGTTATTTCAGTTTGTTAGTGTTTTCTTACATGATAGCTTATAGTTTCAGAATTGACTCGTTCAAAATCGTGTTTATTTATTCTTCAACCGAATCGTTCCAGCATACTGATATCTTTTGCGTTGATGAGTATTGAATGCATGTTTGATTCCTGTAGGGTTTAGAGTATGAACGTGGTTTGTTTGGCTTCTAGTTTTCAACTCGAACATCACTTAGAGATTGAATGAACTTTGCTCTGTTAGATAGTTAGTTACCTTGCTTAATTAGAATAGTTAGATTACAGTTAAATCAAAGGAAGCTTTCGGTACCAGTAGGGTATTCATCTGTTTTCCTGTAGACAGACTTAGATTCACTTGTAATGTTCAGATTAAATGCATTTTAGAAAAGACTCTTTTGTCATGGCTTGAATCGAAATGGTGATGATAGATGATTAAAAGTAGTGGTGGAATAATCTTGTGAAATCACACTTCTGAATGGAAATAGAAGCACTAGCATTTAAGCATAGGACTGTTTTCTGTTGATGACTTAAATAGGAAATGCTAAGTTTCAAGATAATCATTAAGATTCAAGTTCTCAGAGTGAGTTTGTGTTTTCTTCTAAGGATAGCATTCAGATAGAGATTAGAGCCTTACACGCACATACAGTGTAGAAGCTCAAATTTTACCAACCCTGGTTTGACAATTTAGTGTTTCAGGTCATTCAAATCTCCAATTTAGCAGCCTAACATTTTTGGCGCCGTTGTCGGGGAGCTATTTAAAAGGTAAGAATATAATTATCTTGATTGGTTTCAGAATGCACTTAGTTTGGTGTGGTATTTTAGCAGGTTGATAGTAAGAGCAGCTTTGGAAACAAAAAGGGTGAAAACCAACATATCAGTTATCAAAGGTACTCTGAAACTCAATCTTAGTTCTTTCATTTCATTTAGCATGACTTCATGAGAAATAGAGTTCCTAGAGGTAGATTTAGGAAAAATATAAAACCACAAAAAGAAGAAGAAACCTCCACCCAAAAAGCGATAGAAACTGAGACTGAAATTCTGGCTGAGGAAACCGTAGAACAAAACCTAGAACCAGGAAACACCATACATCAGC
>ML777584.1:205062-243665 GCA_009831015.1 Picea engelmannii | reverse complement strand
TGCTCATTAAAATATGAAAGGGGCATTTATCAGGAAGGATTATTCTTTACCAGACCTGGTGAATTATTATGGGAAAGAAACCCCCTTAGAGTCTTCTTTTGGCATTTCCTCAGACTCTCCAAATATGAGGAAGCAATGAGCATTTACTAACTTGGGCTCATAAAATCCACAAGTAAGTGATTACTGTTCTAAAAATTATGTCTGCAAGATTTCTATCTGCACTCGCGTTGGATGATGTGGAATATGTTAAGGTCCACCTTCCAACAAATCTCACTCCATCGACATCAACACCTTATCTGGAGCAGAGATTAGAGATTATTTAGCACCCTGGACTCTGCATGCCTTAATGGCAGATGTCTTTGCTAACAACCATGGGAATACACCAATGTCTCTTGGTTGATAGATCCTACAGGTGACTCGACACCACCACCTCTATTCATACCTGCTAGGATGTGTTGTAGGTACCTTGAGGCCCATTGACATCACAGGTGGGTCATCTCGCATCGGTTAACAACATTCATTAATGGCTGGTAATCCGATGATTTCTGTCTGTGTTCGACTCCAGAACCTCTATTCACACAAATCAGACTTGTACTATGGGTGAAGCTTTGAAGCTGTTGAAGACATGATTTCAGTTGATCTTTTTCAGGACAAAACAAAATCCAGGTTCAGGGGTCATCCTTAGATAATCTTTTGTTATACACAGGAAGTTCTTCTCAGAACGGTATTATTTGTTCAAATTCTTCTGCAGATTCCTGAGTGTTCCATTACTACCAGTCAGTACCAGCATAGATTTCATCAGTTATAGGTTCATCAGAAAGACCAGAGCAGCTACAATTTTCGCGCCCTTCAAATCCAGACTTAACTTCAAAAGACAATTCCACAACAATACTTGCATAACAATGAGGATAGGTAATTTAACTCAGGTGTGTTTAGTTCGTATTGATTTACTATATTAATTTGCATACTAATAAGTTTGAACCAAGGGTGCCTTAATTACTCCATAACGTTTCATCATTTCCACGACCTGTACCTAATGAACTAAACCTCCATGACATTTCATATCATAAAAACGCACCATTACCAAAACTAAGTTCGATTTGACTCGGATATGATAACTATACACCCTCGTACGACTTTCATCATGTTCCGACACCCTATCTATCTCCACAACAATTCAAATATTCTCATATGATTTTCTTCCCGACTACATTCTCCATCACATTCTCTCCCTTCGTCGCCCTCATCCAACCTTCGCTGCCACCGATAGACTTCCCCTGTGATGCCAAGTAGAGCCATGGTAGAAAATCTCCACGAACCAGAAACATACGCCGACTTGGAAGCCCTCCCAGAGTATGGGGAAACCAGAGATATTTTTAAGAAAGCAGGGTGGGAGCCATTTCTGAAGAAGTTTGATGGGTATAACGATGCAATCACACTCCAGTTTGCTCTGAATTTTGAGGGTGGGTCCACCAAGGTGGGTGAGCTCGAATTCGAGGTCACGGAGAAGTTCATTTTAGAGGCAATTCAATTTCCCACCACAGGCCAAATATGGACAAAGGGGCAGCCGGTTGATAAAAATCTTTGTACGCAATTGTTGAAACCTCAGTACCGGGAAACACAGTGGTCCGAGGGAACATCGCGGTCTTGGCTGGAACCACAGTGGGCTCAATTGTTGGTCGTCCTCCAGTGTTACCTTACGTGTGAGGGTCGATATACCATCATATTCCCCTTCCATGCTTGACTTCTATTACACTTCACAGGTATTCTGTTGAACATACCTTTCTTTTTGCTAAAAAGTTTAAAAAGGATGGCCGAACAGGTCCAAAAGGCTAATGAGTTTCGAGGGAGTTTATTTCACTTTGGTCTAGTTAAAATATTGATTACATCTGCCCTGTTGAAAAAGAAAGAATCCTGGGATCTATTCACTGTAAAAACCCTCGCCTGTGCCCACTCTAAAGATAAGAGTGTGAAGCCCGTTCCCCCACACAAAAAGTTGAACTCTAGGAAAAAGACGGTCAAAACCCTGACTAAAGACTATGTTGGAGACCCTGAGCCAGAACCTCCAATTGATGACGAAGTAGAAACCAATACTGGGACTGGGAAGGGCACCACACCTACAGAAGAAAACATTGAAATCTTGAGTTCTCCCCTCGCTGCCGAGAACATAATTAACATGGAGGAACTAGTCGAGTCGATTGATAAGCCTAGGAGGAACCCGAAAAGAAAATGTAAAAGTGTATTGTCGGGAATGGACAACTCGGTGCCCAGTTACCCACCGCAAGAGATATTGGAAAGCGTGGATGGTCACGAGGAGGCCCCAAAGCCCTCTGAGATGACCTGGACTTTGTCCCAACTCATTCGAAAAAACTGTAAAACAAATCAGCAGGCTACTACTCCCAAAGGAATTGTGCAGAATGAGTCCATTCAAGTACCAACTGGTACCCCTGTTCAGATGCAAAGAGAGTCCACTCCCAGACCTAGTCCAGCTGACACCTATGAATGAAGCCCAAATGAGTTCACTCCTGAACTCAGTCCAGATCATAATTTTGATCCAGTTGACACTTATGAACGCAGCCCAGATGAGTTCACTCCTGAACTCAGTCCAAATCATGATTCCGATAGAGTTCACACCCCTACTCAAAGCCCAGACGAGTTTACCCATGCGTCTATCCCTCAAGCACAGCCAGGACAAGATCAAACATTTGAAACCCACTGTGAGATTTCCTCCAGTCGATCCTTGAAACCAATGGTGGCGAAACTAGAGAGCAAGAATAGCAGATTGAAGGAGAAGTTGCATCAGTACATTGTATTGGATAGACATATTAAAACTAAGAACGAACTCATGAAGCTCAGGGTAACTCACCTCTTGTCCAAAATTGGAAGGTTAAAGTAGAGGAATAAGGATATTTTCAAAAGGAACAGGCAACTTCAGAGGATTTCCAGAAAGCATGTTATAATCAACAGAGTCCTCAAGAAAGAACTCAGGAATCTGAAGAAACAGGAGAGGCTACAAATGTTGGTTGCAGCCGCTGCAACTCTCTGATTGCTACCACTCTTTGACTTTTGTTGCCTGAGGACAGGCAAGGAATTCAGTGTGGGGGCATGTTGGTCTCCGGTTTTGATCATGTTTTTGCCTATATTACATTCCAAAGACCTCCATTTATATACCCAGTACCACCCTTTTGGCCTTGTTTTGACATAATTAACATCTCCCTACCACTCAATGGGGCTAATTAAGGTATCTTTATGTTTCAAGCTATTCTTATGCATTTTGATGCTTTAAAATTGATATTGAAACTAATGTCGCTTGGGTTAGGTACCACTTCTATTTTTGGAACAAGATTTCCGGTACCAGGTACCAACTCGTACCCATGGAGATACCAATGAAGCCGCTCAAGATCTGTGCGTTATGGTCTGAATGGGAGACAGAGAGATTCTCATGACAGCTGGAGTCATCGCTCACAGGATGCTTGAAGGCATAATGATAAAACTGAGTCGTTAATTCTTCATCATTCACACTTCGTGACACTACGTGTCACGAAGATGTGAAGTACGTTTTAAACTTGATTCCAAGCTATTTTCGGATGGGGGATCCATTTGTTTTATGTATTTTGCTTTAGACTGTTTTAAACGGGAGATCACTCCTGAGAACCGGTTGGAATTATGTTATGTCGTGAACACACGTTTCTGTATACAAAAACTGTTGTTGCGTTATGTTACTCGACTGGTATACGATTTGAGTATTTTCTTCTGAGTTAATAAAGTGTGAAGTTTACACCATGTTTGCATAGAATGATATAGTCGGTGCTGGTTATTACTTACAACGTTTTGTGCCATTTGGTTGGGCCCGCCAAACAGGTGCAAGCCGCTTCTTTATTCTGTCATAGATTTAGTTATTTCAATGTGTTAGTGTTTGCTTACATGATAGCTTATAGTTTCAGAATTGACTCGTTCAAAATCGTGTTTATTTATACTTCAACCGAATCGTTCCAGCATACTGATATCTTTTGCGTTGATGAGTATTGAATGCATGTTTGATTCCTGTAGGGTTTAGAGTATGAACGTGGTTTGTTTGGCTTCTAGTTTTCAACTCAAACATCACTTAGAGATTGAATGAACTTTTCTCTGTTAGATAGTTAGTTACCCTGCTTAATTAGAATAGTTAGATTACAGTTAAATCAAAGGAATTTTCCGGTACCAGTAGGGTATTACTCTGTTTTCCTGTAGACAGACTTAGATTCACTTGTAATGTTCAGATTAAATGCATTTTAGAAAAGACTCTTTTGTCATGGCTTGAATCGAAATGGTGATGATAGATGATTAAAAGTAGTGGTGGAATAATCTTGTGAAATCACACTTCTGAATGGAAATAGAAGCACCAGCATTTAAGCATAGGACTGTTTTCTGTTGATGACTTAAATAGGAAATGTTAAGTTTCAAGATAGTCATTAAGATTCAAGTTCTCAAAGTGAGTTTGTGTTTTCTTCTAAGGATAGCATTCAGATAGAGATTAGAGCCTTACCCGCACATACAGTGTAGCAGCTCAAAGTTTACCAACCCTGGTTTGACAATTTAGTGTTTCAGGTCATTCAAATCTCCAATTTAGCAGCCTGACAGGCGCGCGCACACATGCGCTATCCAGAAACACACGAAAAGTGCACGATGCGTGACTGTGGTCACTAAAATCCATGCACATCTGAGAACAAAACATTTATGAGATTGGTCGGCCTCCCACCCACTTCTAGTTCAGCTTCCAAGTTGATTTGACACCCAAATCTCGGCTGAATTCGACTGGGTGTCTGGTCAAAGACCTAAAACTGCCCTAAATAGTCTCTTTTCACACTACAAGCTGGTTGCACAATACCTCAAAGTGGTGTTATAAAACAAAGCCATGGGTGCACTTCATTTTCAAGGAATTCATTTGCAAGGTTATGTTATTGCTATCCTCTTGGAGAACCCTCTTTTCTCATCAAGAGTATACTAGCATTATTACATTGGGCAATCCATCTCACCTCTTGAGTGGATTAGCTTGGGATTCTTTCACCATTTCTTTCAAAGTTTTAAGAAGAGCTTAGTTGTGGGGGTCCAAGATCCCTCCCTTGGAGGAAGAAGGGACCCAAAGTCCTCTTTCTTCTTGGTGTTTTCTTTCACTAATATAATCCTTTCCATTGGTGGCATGAGTCTTATTGGTTTTTTGTTCTTATGTCCTTATGCTCAATATTTTAGTTGTTCTTTTATTTCTTTGTTTAATTCTTAGCTTGTTCTTTTATGTTTCTTTTTCTAACCCTTTCCTCTACAACTGTCTTTCTTAGCTAACCCAACTAAGCTTGTAAGCACCTTTGTTTTTCTCACTTAGGTGACGAAAGAGGCGCAAAAGATTGGCGACTCCACTGGGGATCGAACCCAGAATCTCCAATTTCACAGACCAACACCTCCATTTACCGTGTTTAGGAGTCAAGACCCATTTACAGTGCATAAAACATTCTCAAGGAACTTTTATCCCACTCAAAGGATTGCATAGAACCCCTACAAAGGAATCATGTGTTTGTTTGAGGACTCATTTAAGTCTCTTGATCTCAAGAAGATTCAGTAATATCCTCAATCACTTTTTTTGATTCCTTAACTATGTTCAAGGCCTTGTGACCCATCCTTATTGTGAAAAATCTCCTAATGAAATCCATATCCAACACTAATTCCAAATACCCCCTAGACAAGGCTTATGTTATATTTTTCAAGTGTTGGTGATAGTGATTGAACCTAAGAAGCGATGTTTAGTGCCTAATATCCAAGTTTTTTCCTCCCCTAACCATGGTGCTTGAGCTCTAAAAGGTTCATTTAGGGATTAAGCCCCTTGCTTCCTTCCTTAACCATGTTTAAACCTCAAGACCCATTTTCAGTGCACAAAATATACTCATGGTGGCCATATCCCACTTGGATCCTAAAGAACTTGAACCATGGCCCCAAAAACAATTCTAGGTGTGGGCCCAAGACTCTATCCATTTAATAGGCTATAGATACCCTAGAAAGGCCCCATGTGGTGGTTTGAGGATGCATCGGTGATATAACTTAGGAATCTTTATGGGTTGTAAGTGTTGTTCATGGTGATTGATCCCAACAAGCATAATTTAGGGTACAAATACCTTGGTGTCTTCTTGTGACCTTGGTTACACCTCTAGAAACATTCTTGGTGAACAACTAACCTAGTCATGGTGACCATAATACCCTTGGAGGTGACTGATAAGCATAGAGGTTACATGTATTGTTTCAGGGACTTTTCCATGGTGCTTGAGCCTAAGAATCAATGTTTGGGTCTAGAGGATCTAAATTCCCTTTCCCTACTATGGTCACAAAATCAAGACCCATCCATGATTCCTAAGACATTGTAATGGCACCCATATTCAAATTGGATGCCAAAAACTCCCTATAGAGAGATCATGTCCTAGTTTCTAGGTGTTGTTCATGGTTCTTGAGATTGATAAGGTTCAATTAGGGNATTCATGGTGCTTGAATCCTACATGGAGGCCAAAGATCCCCTACAAAGTTCCTATTTGTTGGTTAAAGGACTTGTTCAAGGCTCTTGAGCTAGATAAGATTCAATAAAATCCTAAGACACCTATTTGTATTCTTTGATGATGGTCAAGGACCTAAAACCCCTCCATGGTCCCATGTGGTGGTATGAGCATGTATTCATGGCTATTAATCCTAAGAAGGTATGTTTAGGAAACAAGGTTATTGTTTCCCTCTCTCAACCATGGTCAAGGGCCTAAGGTTGATGTTTCCCTACCACAATTATGGTTAAGTCCCTGAGACCCATTTGTGATGCATAAAACATATTAATGGCACCCAAATCCAACTCCTAAGGAAAATACCATGAGGAATTGTGTCATTAAGTATAGGTTTTTTTCATGATGCTTAAGCTTGAGAAGGTTTAATTAGGTCTTAGGGACCTTGTTTCCCCCCTTACCATGTTTAGGTGTCAAGATCTATTTCTAGTGCACAAAACCTACTCATGGAACTAGTATCCCACTTGAGGACCTAAAAATAAACCCTACAAATGACTCATGTGTTAGTTTAAGGACTCGTTCAAGGATCTTGAACCCAAGAAGATTTAACAATATCCCAAGGTAGTTGGTTTCCTTTCTTGACCATGATCAAGGCCCAATGACTCATCCTCGATGCAAAAATTTCATAATGGTTATGTATCCAACTCTAACATAAAGATCCCCTATAGAGGGATTGTGTTGTGGTTTGTAGGTGTTCTTCATGGAAATTGAGCTCAAGAAGTGGCATTTATGGCCTAAGGCCTAAGCATTTTCCTCCCCTAACCATGGCACATGAGCCCTAGAAGGTTCATCTAGGGCTCAAGCCCCTTGTTTCTCCTCTTAACCATGTTTAAAAATCAAGATCATTTTTTAGTGGACAAAGCCTACTCATGGTGCCCATATTTCCCTCAAACGTTGATTCCTCAACACACATTTATAGTGCACAAAACCTACTCATGGTATATATATCCCACTCAAAGGCCAAAGACCCCCTACAAAGTTCCTATGTGTTCGTTCGAAGGATTTTTCAAGACCCTTCAACTTGAGAAGATTAAATAAGATCCTAAGGCACACATTTTCATTCTTTAATGATGGTCAAGACCATCTAACCCATCCATGGTCCCTTGTGGTGGTTTGAGCACACATTTGTGTTGCTTAAGTGCGAGAAGATATTTTTAGAGAATAAGGTTGTTTTCTCCCTCCCCTAACCATGGTCAAGGCCCTGAGGCTATTATTTCCATAACAAAACTACAGTCAAGGCCCTAATACCCATTCATTGTGCATAAAACATCCTAATGGCACCCATATCAAACTTCTATGCCAAATACCCCGGAGTGTACATTTTATATTGATTTGCATGATTGATTATTGTATTTTTTTTATTTCTCATTAACTCTAATTGTACAATAAGAAGACTAAATTCATATATATGGTTGATTATAGGTATTATTAGGTCTGAATGTTTTCATAAAGTAGAAAGTTTCAGGCTCTAATCTCAATCTTTATGTGGGGTCGAATCACATTAACATTGTGAATTGTGATCATTGGTGGGATCAATTAGATATTATTCTAGAGGTTGGTCAATGGCATAGGATGAAATTAAGAGACATGGAACCTGAAATTTGTAGGCAAGCATCCATTGATTCATTCCTTCAAGATTAACAAACATACAAGGTAATTGAAACAAAATCAACATTGAATCAAATATTTCTTTCTAGTTAATTATGATTGTAGGTATCTAAGTATGTTCTTATAATTCCTATAAGGTAATTTATATTCAATTTTTATCATTTATGAATTAAAATAGGTGGACAACTTGATTTGTGCAACTCTCCCTGCTAGATTTGTATTTACCTTACTCTTTGCGTACTCAACATGGGAGAACCTTGGAAATTATAGAATTTTTGTTCACAATATTATAGACTAATAATTGTTGATTATGTTTAAATGGTAGAATTATATTTAGAAGCTCCAAATATGCTTTAATTTTATTATCCCGTTGAAGGAGGTTTTATTCCATACGAAGGGATTTCTATTGGCTTTAGGGTCAATTTTGACATGTTGTAATAAAAACACGAGCACATTAATAATGTGCGTGCATTATTAACATGTGCATGATAATTTTGCATTGTTTCTTATATAGTGACTAAAAAGGGAACAACGAAAAACATCATTTTCTCCAAAAAAACAGGGCCAACTCTACATAAGAATAGACATTTTCTAGGAAATATTATTGTTTGAATATTTTTTTTTGTTTAGTGTGATTAGGAAGATAAGTTTTGTCAAGTTATTTCTATCATTAATCTTTGTGAAGATGGGAAACATATTCAATAAAGAAATAAATTCTAATAGGGAGGAGAAACCCCCGTAAAATTTCAATGAACTAAGAGAAAAGGAAAAGTTGGGTTTCAAAAAGCATAGTCATCCATCAGTCACCACCTCAATTTCTTGTACAACAGGTGCGATGATTATCTTTATTTCATCACCATAGGTGAATTTTATGCATCTAATGTAATTACATTCCAATTTCGACATCAATTCAACCTTCATTTGATGTTTTATCAACAAACAATGTTCAAGTTGAAGAATACGTGAAAATGTTAGTAGATGCTAATAATAAAGAGGAAGAAATTAGACATTGAATTTGTGTACAAACTTATGATCAATAGGATCATGTGGTGAAATTTTATTTTTAATAATTAAATTGTCGTCATACTAACCACCATTGTCTCTAGTGCGCTCCCAATCTTTTCCATCAAGTGACTGAAGTGACATGATCTCCTGGTGAATTTTTGCAATGTCATGGTGATGGGTTCTAGGATTTACTAGAAATAATAACTAGCAACTCTTTCAATCACACCAGATAGCTTGGAAAATAGAAATCCTTACTAGATGCCTATGCCATTTAATCGATAGTATAATAATCCATGAGAATGAATAGATGCAAAAAAAATATTCAACAAACAACACTGTCTCTTGACACCATAATGTGTTTTGAATTAAGCTTGAAATAATTCATTGGTGCAATCCTTCTACAATAGCATCAGATCCAAAGACCCTTTCCTATAGGTATATTCACTAATTTATAAGAAAAAATTACACTTTAAAATAGAATAAAGAACAAATAGAAAATCTAGTTAAAAACACGGTATGTCACTATGATTATGATGAACTGAGAATCTCAACATATCCATGCTCAACGTCATATTTCTCCCTCTATTCGAATATTTATTCAGACAAAATCAAGTGGAGAAACATGTGTTGTTCTTTAGGAAAACTAAGATTGGTGCTCTCTTGTTTGAACCTCTTAATATAGTTTTCTAATTTTGGCATTATGGACTCTAGTCTAGTAGTTGTCCTAACCTCACTAGTTAGAAAATTTTAATGGTGGCCATGTTCCAATGAATCTATGATTCTGATATATGTTTCCCAACAATATTTTTGAATTCTTCCAACACTTCCTCGACAGGTCGAAAATCCTCAGGTGGACCAAAACTAGGCAAGCAACTCTTGTTGATTTTTCAAGAGAGATGATATTGTATATCCCTTTATTATTATTATTTAATATGAAAAGGGATCACAACTAAAATATATATATCCAAAAAACAACAAGATATATCCTCAGGGAAACCCTCAAGGGGCAGAAAACCTTGCAAAATTCCTCATTATATATTCCTCCAACATGTACAATGTCATGCAATGCTCTTTCACGAAATCAAGACCAAAGAAAACCATCCACCATAACTACTCTCTTGTACTTATGTTAGATTAGTAATCAAAATGACTTGATATAACCTCTATTTATACTCAAACAAAACCTAAAAGACATGACTTATCAATAAACCCTTCCACAATTACACTTAGGAATAACTTCTGAAATTACATAAAATATCAACACTCCCTCTTAATGAGGAAGGTATTCTATCTATCACAGACTCTAACATTGTCTCCATCCACACGAGCTCATGACCATTGAATTTTGAACACACAAATATATACATCACAGAAAATCCATAGTGACTTCACAGCATGCATCCTGGCTCGGTGGGTAGCTCTCCAATAGCTACAACATGTCATCATGAAACTATCTAGTTTCCCACAGAAAAAATGGATATCTTATGCATGAAATCCAATACCCTACGATAACATTTGTACCTCATCTCTTAAGCATGTATCCAGGTCTGGTGGGTATCTCTCCAATAGCTACAACATGTCATCATGAAATCCATTACCCTATGATAACATATAAATCCATTACTCCCTCTAAACAAGGACTACGTCGAGCTTGTCCCTGAAGTACTCGAACTTCATCCTTGACAACGGATTTTCCAGCATATCCACAACATGCTCATCGGTAGCCACATATTGAAGCCTCACTGCTCCCTTCTGCACTATATCCCTGATATAGTGATACCTAATTTTGATATTCTTCGAATTATAATGAAACACAGGTTTCTCTGATAACATTATACAACTCTGGTTGTCACACAAGATACTAGTCACCTCCATCGCAATATCGAATAATCCATTCAACACTTTTCGAAGCCATACTACTTTGTGACTTACTGCACATGATGCCACATACTTTGCTTCAGTCGTACTAATTGTTACACATGAATTCTTCTTACTAATCCATGAAATCATACTGGATCCCAAAGTGAAGAAACATCCTAATGTAATTTTCTAGTTTGCAACACTACCAGCCCAATCTGAATCTCAATATCCAAGTAGAATGATCTCAATATCTCCAACATACTTGAGCCCATAATCCACTATACCTTTAAGGTACCTCATCATATGTTTTACATCTTCCTATATAACATAACTTCCATAGTCTATGAAGTTGTATCCTGCAAGAACTTTAAATTTGATACCATAGGTGTAGCCATTTCCTTGCAATCCAAAATCTCGAACCTCTTCAGGATTTCCACTGCATACTTCCCTTGATTCAGAAAGATCTCATCATTTCTCTACCACACCTATAGTCCCAATAAGTAGTGCATCATACCAAGGTCCTTCATTTCAAACTCAGAGGCCAACTCCCTCTTTTTACGAGAACCCGCTGACCACAAATTTGTGCACCCTACTCTTGATTTCAATCCAACTTTTCTCAAGATCCATTTTCACACCCCTGTATTTCTTGCACCTTTTCAACATCTTCTCACCTTCCAGCAGCAGTGTGGATGGTTGATAGAATCCCATATGTTGTAGTTTCTTCTGGTTCAATTTCCATAATATTTTTTGCTACACGTTTTCCCATCTCCATATTGCCACGGACTCTGCAAGCCACAAGCAAGGTCTGTCACACCATTGAGCCACATTAAAGTGGCATTTCTTTGTTTAATTTCTTTGCCTCATACAGGCATCCAACATGAACAAGAAGGTACACCATGCAGTCATAATGTTCCACTCTTCGAACAATACCATAATCTTGACTCATACAGTGAAAGTACTCAATCCTTTGTTCACTAGGCCCTCTTGGATGCATGTAGATAAAACACCAACTAAGGTAATATGGTCCGACCTAATTCTAGAATATCTCATTTATTCAAAGAGTTTGAAGACCTCATTGGCATACCCATGAATGGTGTATCCTGATATCATTGAATTCCATGAGGTGAAGTCTCTTTGATGCATCTTGTCAAACACTTCGCCTGCCTTCTGGATGCTCCCACATTTCGCATACATGTCTCTCAGGGAATTCATCACACATCCATCTGCCAAAAATCCATTTCTAATTACCTTTTCATGGATATCCATACCTTGTTCCAAAGCTTCCAAGTTTGCACATGCAAGGAGAACATTGGCCATGGTTTTTGAGTCGGGTTTCACACCTTCTAATTGCATTTTCTGAAAGAGCCTCATGGAATCCTCACCATGCTCATTCTGTGCAAACCCCTACAATCATGGTTTTCCACAAGAAATCATCTCTATGAGGCATTGTGTCAAACAATTTGTGTGCCATCTATATACTCACACATTTGGCATACATATCAACAACGACACTCATCACAAACACATTAGACTCAAACTCACCATTTACTCTCTCTTCATGGATCTCCATACCCTATTTCAGGGAGGCCAATATCCCACAAGCTAGAAGCACACTGGAAAATGTAAATTGATTGGGCTCAATGCTCGCTCACCGCATTTGGTGAAACATATTCAAATCCTCCTATGAAAATCCATGTTTCGCATAACGCGAAATCATGACAATCCACGAGAAAACATTTGGTTCTGTCATTTGATCGAAAAATTTGCAAGCGTCCCCCAAGATTCTGCACTTGACATACATGTCAACCAAAACGCTTCCCACAAGGACATAAAAATGAACTCCAGTTTTAATTATATAAACATGAATCTCTCAATCCTAAGCACATCCGACAATAATCATATTCTACGAAATCAGATTTTGTGTTGGCATTTCATTGAACACTCTGCATGCATCCACTATGTTGCAACACTATCTTCTAAACCAAAAACTTCACATGTTCTTTAGCACCTTGGATTATCTATGTCTAATACATATTAATTATAATGATATATTGATTAGGTTTATCACTCAACAAATATCCTTCGAAACTATAGATTTCTCGTACCAAATTCTGTAGTCAATCATTGGTATCACAGACTATACTTAGGTTACTTATGAATTCCTTCTTAAACTAGTGCATCTATGGCACCAACCAAGGATTTACATGTTCTTTATGCATTCGATTCATATTTCATCTCACCATCCACTCAAGCCTGGAATTTGACATCCCACAAGACATATTTTTTATTTGAACCCGTATTTGACATGTGGATAAGAAATCCACGTCATTATTAACACACATCAAAATACCAAAAACGTTAAATTCACATTTAACTGTGTAAATTTATCGTCAAAATATGTTGTAGGTACTTACACATTAGAAAATTATATGTATATATGGCCTAGGTTAATAACTATAATTCATGGCTTCAACCTTCAAGGAACTAGGTAGGGGCAGACCCGTGGCATTGTGGTTGATGACACCTAGACAGTGTTTGTTGAGGAGTAAATGGACACCCAAATTCCAAATTCCAATGCTCAAGCCTGGGTCTTCTTCACTTCAGCCTCCAACTTTGCTCTTTGAGTGTGATTTCCAAGTCTTCTACTGGTCATGGATAGAGGTTGGAGAATGGATCTACTTAGCATAAAAATTATGAAAGTGAAATTTACACATAATATACAAAATATTTTGACATTTATGATTTTGGGTAAAACGTGAAGTGACAGGCATGAAAATAAATTAACCATCACCAATTTTTCTCTTGATAGGCTGGGTAAATTTGAAATTCCAGGATTGCATCCACTGAATAATATGATCATGTTGAACACACACCACCAAATGTTGACGTTGAGTAATCAATGGGCCTAATCACTCATTATTTCCAAGTGTTGATCGCATTTTCACTATCACAACTGCAAGGATCTTATCAACCATGTTGCACTATCACAAAATCGCTTAGTCTTGCCAAGTGTTCATCATGTTTTCATTGTGAGGATATGTTTGACCATGATTTCTCCTTCCATGCAAAATAGTTGTAAGGTGTAAGAATGAATTCTTTTTGGAAATCCATCTTCCCGTTGTCTTCAATCTTTTGTTCCTGCAATAAAATTTGGTGTAGTTTTTTCTTATCAGTCTGTCAGCTCTGATACCATGTAAATGTGTTCAACCTGTACATAATAGAACTAGATAAACAATAATACACACATTTTCAGAGAGAATTTGAGAAAGAAGAAGAAGGAAAGAAAGAATAGAAGAATTATTATTAATCGTAATGAATAATGAATAATTTACACATGATATACTCTGTATAACTCAATGAGTGTGCACTGGAGGAGAACCAATGTTCCATAGGGGTGGTCTAGAGTTATTTGGACACACACCAGCATTTACGAGAGTGAATTTCCACCTATTCTACTCTCTCAGGCAGTTACGGGAGTGAACTGCCACCAAGCTGAGTTAACTAGTCAACTAGTCTTCAGTTAACTGACTGAACATAGAATAGTGAGGAGTAGATCATGGAATCAAGGGTAATGCGCCAGTCTGGTGATCATCCCAAGGAAAGTGCACATTATCTGGTGATGATCCCAATGTTTCATGATGACAAAACCAATGTAGCATCTAAACTCAACTCAACTAGTCAAACAGAAGTGTCAATTGAAAGAGAATATTCTCCAGGTGGAATATTCTCCCCTAAAATATAGGAGACTGGATAATGACTAATTATGACTAATAAACAAGGAAAAATCTTAGGAAAAAAAATTCTAGGTGTTTGTGAAGTAACTCCAACACGTAAGGCACGAAACCTGTATTTCGTAGCTATCGAATGAAAAAATATGGAATTTACGTGAAAGGTATGCAAAGACTAACAATATGTGCAATCCTTGAAAGTATTCAAGGATGAGTAGGCATCAAAATATTACATATTATGACACTTACAGTTGCGTACAGGCAAAATATGGGGAAAATATCTGACAATCCACACTGAGTTTTACAATACGAGGCATCTTACCAACAACCAACTTGTAATGGTGAATCGCATATATATTTCTTCAGAAAACGTTGATAAGTGTCTCGTGTTTCAAAGGCATTGCAGCTATTCAAAAGGATCATCATTAAGTTATATAGGAGAATGCTTTAAAGACTAAGGAAACTATCAAGGATGCAGAAACTAGATGAGAAACAAGATATTAAACACTCCAAAAGAAACAACTATTAAAAATCAAATAAAATGTCAAAATTCCCGCAAATCTCAACATCAAATAAAATCATAAAAGTATTGCAAAGACAATAACACTTCAAAAAGACAGAAAAATCGGTATGGGCAAGCACAAGGTGAGAAAATTTCCATAATTGACTGTCGGATCAAGCTTCACTACAATGATTGTTTGTCATCCGTTAAGGGATTAAGGATCAAAAGTGCCACCAAAATTTATGAACATTTCACCGTCAAATCATTTCCTAGAGATATTACCAATATAAACACCAGGAAAATCTAATTAGGTCAAGTAGATACTATAAGAAAGATAATAAAATGAATTAATTTTTAATAAATCATCAAACATCACCAGTACAAACTACAAACTGCAAAAACCATGGCCTAAGACTCCGCTAGCAAAGCGACGGTCTGTCATTTACCTGAATTAAAACCCTCTGAGTCTCCAAAATCCTTTATTCTTAGCAAGACATTGGGTCAACAAAAGAAAAAATTTAGTGCTCATTCAATTGAAAACAAGATATAATCTCACCTAGTGATCCAGATGGATGTCGGTGGCCTCCCACCTATTCCAACTGGCTCATTTTGGCAGTTTTTTAGTTTGGCGGTTTTTTTCCTAGTTTTTGGGTCCCTAAATTACGAGGCCATTTTGAGGCCCTAAACAACGTTTTTAGGGATCTCCATAAGAAACATGCGTAGTCCTCAGATATACCTTTCCAATGGGCTATCATGCACCTAAAACGGAGATCGTATGCAAACGTTACGACCTCGAGAAGTTGATGTACTAACTTACCCAAACATGGCCCACATGACTTGATCCAAAAAGGATCCAAAGAAGGCTAAGAATAACTTAGAACTCACAGAGTCAGCTCAAAGTGCTTAGAATGGATTCAGCAGACAAAGAAAAGGAAAAAAATCAAAGTTCCCAAAACTCATTTAAAACGACATGATCGCGAAGAGAGCGTCGGAAGATTTCTAACGGTGAAAACAGTTTGTTAAATGGAGTTATGGTTTGAAAGATATTCACGGTCAAAGATGTGGTCAACTAGGACCAGTCAGCAGGGGACACATCATTGACCGTACTATTGATGTCAGCATGACATCAGTAGCTGACATGGAATGGTGATGTCATCGTATAGATGTTAATGTCAGCATGCCATGTGGCAGCACCACAGGATACCACGTGTCACCCACCAGTGGACTTTTCAAGGGTCCATATGGACCAATAGGAAAGTCCCACATGGCACCACCCAGGGAGCGCCATGTGTCAGTACGACGGTGACAGTGTGAGCCATGTCAGCATACGAGCAGAAAAATTAGTAGGCACCACATGGCCCAATCATGGGGCAACATGTGGCATCCCGAGAATGCCCAATGTTAGCCGGTGAATGATTTAAAAAAAAAAAAAAGAATTGGTGGGTCCGCCAAATCTGGCAGACCACGCCAAATCTACATAGTGTTTAGCGGATTTACTAGCGGACCGCTAAACATAGTAGAGGTTTAAACTATGGATAAACATATATGTAACCACTACCAAAAATAGAGTCTGACGAGTTCAACCCCGGAACCTCCGGCTAGTACAAAGCCTTTAAAACCCCACTCTAACCAATGCGCCAAGGGGTGTGCCTTGGTAAATCTACCACATTTAATATTTAAGAATGCGTATTTGGCCAGATCTAGGAGGAAGGTGCGCGACCATACTGTACAATTTGGCATGGATTTTGAGATAGATGTTGTCATAATTGTAGGTGCAGAGGGCACAAAAATCGAGACAGGATTTCTCTTGGGCCTGGGAGTGCCACAGTCAGATCAGAGCATGGAGACAGTCATTTTTGGGTAATTCGACGCCACGAATCCAATGGTGATGTTTTTCTGATCTGATCATTATTTATGCAACTTGATTTTAGAATGAGGTATATTCATGTATTTGCCAAATTCTTTTGTTGAGTTAATAAAAGAACCTACCCATTTGAGAGAGGACCCGGAGACGTAGTCCACTAGGGAAGAACTCCATCATCAATTTTTTGTGTTCATATCTGATGATTATGCCTCTTCAATTCTAATTTTTCCCTTCTTTAATGGTGCACATTAATTTATGCTCATTTAATACAATTATTTATAATTCACGATGAAAAGATCATGGATCATGTTGGTATCAGAGAAGTCATCTTTGACTTGAATTGTCGAGTGTGAATGCTTACTAGGGCCAAGCATAAGCAGGGTGAAGGAACTCTAAATAATTTCAATCTTAAAGTTGGTCGTGTATCCGGAAGGAAGAAAATGGCAGAAGAGGACAAGTGTGATGAACAGGAGAAAAACTTTCACATCGTCTTCTATCGCATGTCATAAATGGTCGAGCAAATGTATAGATATTACGAGAAGAGGATGAAGAAGAAAGGGAAGAAAAAGGAAGCACATCCAGATGGTGATGCTTCGATAAACTAAGGGGCTGGACCAGATCCTCCTGAGCCTCCATCTTCACCTTCGAGTTCTAGTTCTTCTTCCTCTAAGCATTCTCATCATTCTCATCATTCTAGCCATAAAGCCTCTTTTAAGAAACCATTATTAAAGCTTGATGTAAAATTTTATTTACCTATGTTTAATGGAGATGTTAATCCTGAAAAGATAGATAATTGGATCCGACATGTTAAAGTGTATTTCCAATTCCATCATATTGATGAAGAGGAAGTTAAAGTGCAACTAGCTTCTCTTCAATTGGAAGGCATCGCTCTCGTATGGTGGGAGAGAAATCTTCAGGATGAAAGTAAGTGTGGTAAGATTCTTTCCTCATGGTCGGAGTTTAAATCAATGATCAGGAAGAAATTTTATCCATTAGGGTATTTACATAAAGCAATGATGGAATTGCAAACTTTCAGGCAAAGTAAAGGACAAACTGTAGAAAGTTTCACGGAAGAATTTAGGAAGAAATCTCTTGCATTGAACATTCCTTTAGATTCTTATGAGACTTTAATGAAGTATATTGGCGCACTTCACAATTATACTCAACATACTTTGCTCTTGTTTAACCCCACTAGTCTTGATGAAGTTTGTGTGCAAGCCACTCACCTAGAGAACAGGGGGGGGAATGTTCAAGAAGATCCCACAAAGAAACCTTCCAATTTCCCACAGAAGAATTTTAAGAAGTTTAAAAGGAAGGACAAGAAGACCGCTATAGTAAAGAGAGAAGGAGGAAACCCATCTTGCACTCATTGCAAGAAGAGAGGTCATGATGAAGAACACTATTGGAAACTGCATCTGGAAAAGAAACTGAAACAATTTGGTGGAAAGGGGAAGAAAAAGACTGTTGCTACGGTACAACAAGATCTTGGTTCTGATTCAGGCGTTGAAGGAAATATCACAGCAGTTGGACTACAAGGTAAATATTCTCTTCATGCTAGTTCTAGTTCCAATGATGAATCTCATGTTGATGAACGAAAGAGGAATGAGTTATTTCACATAAGAGTTGTATCTAAACATACTAAGATAGGTACATTATTTGATCTGGGTTCCCAAGTAAACTTAATATTTGAATCACTTGTCAAGAAAATGGGTCTTGAAATGAAACCACATCCGAAAACTTAGCCTCTTGGTTAGGTATGTGACAAAGAAAAACTTAATGTCACCAAACAATGTAGGATAAGATTTGATATTGCTTCAAAATTGATTGATGAAGTTGATTTGGATGTTGTACCACTTGATATATGTGGCATAGTGTTGGGAAGCCCTTATCTTTATGATAGAAAAGTAGTCTTCTTTCGACATGAGAACAAATACCACCTTACTAAGGGGGGAGTGGAATATATTGTTAGAACTCACAGCATGAGGGTAAATACCACACTTGTTAGTGCAGGAAAAATGAAAATACTCATAAACACTAATAAGAGATATTTACTCATGGTCGTCAGAGAGAAAGATGTCGGGACATCCGACGCTTTCCAAGGGTGTGATCCATCTCATAAAAAGGAATTAATTGATATTTTTTCTAAGTATGATTATATGTTTTAGGAACTAGATGGATTACTTCCTAAGAGGGGAATCCAACATGAGATACATCTTCAATAGGATTATCCATTGCCTAATGTGGGCATGTGCAGGATGTCATTTGCGGAGATGACAGAGATCAAGAAGCAGGTACAGGGCTTATTGGATCAAGGGGTCATCGGGCCCAGTTCATCTCCCGATGGTTCTTTGATCATGATGGTGCCAAAGAAGGATGGAACATGGTGAATGTGTATCTATTACCGAGCTTTAAATAAAATCACGGTGAAAAATTGATACCCTCTTCCTCGTATAGATGATTTACTTGATGAATTGAAGAATGATGTCTATTTCACTAAGTTGGATTTGCGCAGTGGATATCATCAAATCATATTCCCAGAATAGGATGCATGGAAAACTGCCTTTAAAACCAAATAGGTATTGTTTGAGTGGTTGGTTATGCCGTTTGGGATTTGTAATGCCCTAGCAACTTTCATTTGTGTGATGAATGATGTATTCCAACCTTTCATAGATTACTTTGTGATTGTACATTTAGACGACATCCTTGTTTTTAGCAGGCATGGGATGATCATGTGATGCATGTAAAGCAAGTATTGGATACTTTGCAAAGGGAGAAGTTGTATGTAAAATTTTCTAAATGTGAATTTGGCAAGACTGCACTTGTATACTTAGGTCATATTGTAGGAGGAGGACAATTGAAAATTGACCCTTCTAAAATTGATGTAATTGTAAATTTTTCTGAGCCAAAAAGTGTAACCGAAGTTCGAAGCTTCTTAGGTGCAATCCAGTATTGGAGGAGATTCATCCAAAATTTATCCTTCATAGCATCTCCTTTGCATGCCTTAACCAGTGTGAAGAACACTTTTCAGTGGGAAGGAAAGCAACAAAAATCTTTCGACACTTTGAAAGGGAAGATCAGTACCGCACCAGTATTAGCATTGTCGAATCTTCAACAACCTTTTGAGATCGAGATAGATGCCACCGGATACGTCATGAGTGCAGTACTAATGCAATATAGTAAGCCTATCTGTTACCACTTTGAAACGTTTAACCAAGTTGTTGTTAACTATCCTAAATATGATAAAGATTTGTATGCATTGGTCCAGAGTGTAAAGAAAAGGAAGCACTACTTGTTAGGGAAGGACACCATTATACATACAGATCACCAACCCTTACAATATCTTCAAGAACATACTGAATTGCAAAAATCTCGACACTACAGGTGGATGGGTTTTCTACAACAGTTTCACTTGGTAATCAAGTACAAAAAGAGTACAAGTAACAAGGTAGCCGATATGCTTTCTAGACCTCCTATTGTTGCTTCTATTATTTTGAAGAATGTTTTTTTATCTCATGATAGCTATATAGAACAATATGCCATCAATGAAGATTTTAAAGAAGTATATACGAAGCTAACCCTTGGTGCACAGGTAGAGAACTATTGTCTGCAAGGAAAGTTACTTTAACATCTTGGAAATCTATGTATTCCTACAAGTGAACAAGGCCATGTAATACAACAATCTCATACTTCTCTTGTGTCTGGGCATTTTGGGAAAAACTATAGCTCATTTACAAAGGTTTTGTTACTAGCCTCAAATGAAAGCAATTGTAACTAAATATGTAAAGGGGTGTGTGATGTGTTCTACTTGTAAGCCCACTAATAGAAAACTGGGGCTATACTCACCACTTCATGTTCCATCCCATCCATGGGAAAGTATATCCATGGATTTTGTAGGGGGTTTACCCATGACCAAAGGGGTTCATGACTATTTGTATGTTGTAGTGGATAGGTTCAGCAAAATGTTTATCTTGATGCCTTGTAAAAATCATATCACTACTGACCAGACTGCTAATCTCTTCTTTCAGCATGTTTGGGTTCACTTTGGATTTCCCACATCTATCGTCTCAGATCGAGATACTCAATTCCTTGGGTAATTTTGGAATATCTTGTGGAGAATGATGGACACCAAATTGAAGAGGATCATTTATTTCCATCCAAAGACCGACGAATAGAGAGAGGTGGTAAAAACAATAGTGGTACTATTGCTTCGAGGTTACTGCAACAAGTGTCCCAAGGTATGGTATGAATAGATACCCTATGTACAACATGCGTACAACCGAGATTTACATTCATCCACTCAAAGTTCACCTTTTGAGACATGTTTTGAGTACCTACCAAAGGTTCCTTTGGACTTGATGTATGAGAGAGATACCGATGTAAATGAATATCGAAGAGAGGAAAGAGCACGCAAGTTCATCAAGAGGATTCATTAGATACACCAAGCAGTCAGGGAATAGTTGGAGAAGATTTAAGCACAGTATAAAGCTCGGTATGACAAGAACAAGTTTGATCATCAGTTCCAGGTTGGAGACCAGGTATGGCTTCACATTAGCAAGGAGATATTGAAGGGTGAAGGCAAGAAACTCAATCCCATTCGTTATGGACCCTTCACTATCTTAGGGAAAAGCAGTACCAATGCTTTTTGTCTGGATCTTCCGCCCTATATGCAGATTTACTCAGTTGTGAATGTTGAGAACTTGAAACTTTTTGAGCCTCCCATGATCATGGATCAATATGAAGAAGTTTAAATTCCATCAGTTGATGAGTTTTCACCTAAGTACTTGGATGCGTTACAGGAAGATATCATCTTGGACAAGAGGTGTTGGCCCTTGACCAAGTTTTGAAGGGTACTTGGTCATACTTGACCACTTTTGGGACTGTGATAGCTTGCCAAGGAAGGAGTGCAATGCAAATCAGAAAATAAGGAAGAAAGACCTATTTTGGGGTCCATTTTAGGGTTTTGGGTTGATGTAATGGGAAAGGGATGTCAGCCAGTGGGTTTACCCACGTTTAGGCCAATTTTGTAATCTATTAATAGGCAATGTAGATAGTAAGATAGAGAGGAGATAGTAATGTAGTACATCTATGTGATGTATGAATGAAAGCTTAGTGCTAGTAATTGGATCTTTGTGATCAGATGTATCTTAGAGTGCTATGTGCATGAGATTAGAGAGCTAAGTGAAGGTTTTTATAGTCTGATGTTGAAGAGCAAGGAAGAAGGATCTAGGGAGCTACGCAGATCTTTTGTCCTGTGCAAAGTAAGGGTCATTAAAGCTCTGTGTTGTAACTGCTTGACCAAGATAATATAAAGAAGACTTTGTGGACGTAGCCCCAGGGTGGGGGTGAACCACGGTAACTGTGTGTATAGTGTTTTGTGCTTTGCTCTTATGTATTTATCTCTTCCTTGGCTAAGTGCTTGATTTGATTAAGTATATCTAGTTATGCTATGTGTTGTTGATGAATGAATGAACATTAGATCTGATATATGAGATGCTTAGTGCTTGATCTGTTGGAACTAACCTATATTTCTGTGGATAAGTACTAAATCATTCTTAGTATAAGTATTCACTGCGATTCTTTGTGCCTGCTGCGAAGCATATTAATGAATGTATGTTAAGTAATAACTGATGCTAAGTGCACCGTAAGAAAGACAATCACATATTTGTGTCCCAGCTAAGGTTGCATACACCTGAGTCTTACAACCACCCCTGCCTCTACCTCGGGTGAGACTTCATCTTCTTCGTAGGTGTTGTCGAAAGGTTCGGCAATTAGGGCTTTGTTGGTGTGCTCTTGAGCGTTGAACCATGGGTCTTCCCCTGTGTCCCAACAAATGGTTCTATTGTCGGGACCTGGAACTGTGATTGCTGGGAACTAAAGAAGAAGAAGATGTTCGTGAAATAAGCTATGTGCATAGATCTGTTGCTCTAGTGCGCAATGTTCTGTTTGACCTATGAAGTTTTGTGCCAAGAAAAGAGGTCAAATCTGAAGAAAGAGAGGTTAGATCTGAAGAAAAGAAGTCAGATCTGTGAAGAAAAAGGTAAGATCTGTAAGGTCTATGCCTTGATAAAGGTAAGAATGGTTAAAAGTCTTAGATTCTGTGAAGAAAAAGGTAAGATCTGTAAGGTCTATGCCTTGATAAAGGTAAGAATAGTTAAAAGTCTTAGATCTGGAAGCTTTGTGCACTGCAGAAGTAAGATAAGTGAAATTTGTTTGTTTCTAAAGCATGGATCTAGGTATGTTTGATAAAAAAATTCCTAGCTTCAAAACTAGGGCATTAATAGATGAAAGAAAGTTTGATATGAATAGATCCGATAAGTATAGTGATAGATATGTTATACCTATGCATCGAAAGAATGTATGGACTAACAAGTGGATGTAGGATCCTAGAAAAAGTTTTTGCAGGCTAGCCACCATGATCCTGGTGCGCAGTACAGAAGGAGTTGGGGAACATCTAGACGGACGAGAGGATTAACCCTCTGTTATAGTTGCAGACGACTGAGACATCTTGCTAAAGAATTCCCTGGGAGAAGGCCTAGTTTCCTTTGTTGTAAGGCTATGGACCATGAAGTATTGGATTTCCCTAGAATGATTTCTAGGCTTGAGAAGTTGAATATGGAACAAGCAAACCCTGAGGGAGATAAAGAGACCAAGATTATAGCAAAAACCCGAAAAGAATCAGAAAAGATATTGCTACAGATGAAAGATACCTTGAATGACCACCGACATGTTAGGCTATCAGATATATTCAAGGAAAAGGAGCAAATCGAATCAAGAATATGGGACTTTGACATTGACTGTACTCTTGATGAAGAAGCGCAAGTGAAAATTATGCCAGAAAGAACTTGGGAAGCTATATGGAAGCCTGCCATGATCCCTTCCCTAGGAGGAACAAGTTTCTTTAGAGGAAAGATAGTAAACCTATGTGGAAGGCTCGCCCGGATACCTATGACTGTCAATGGAACTTCAACAGAGGAAGACTTTGAGATCATTAAATTTGTTGAAGACAATGCCATGTTTACCATGCTCATAGGAAAACCCTGGATTGATAGAGAACATGCCAGACGAAGGGAAGAAGAGAAAGTTTTGGAACAAAAGAAGCAAGAGTTAAAAGACTTTATGACTAGAAGGATCACACACTTGATTGAAGAATAGAAGAGTAGATCACAGATATTTAATGTTAGTACCTCCGATGTCGAAGCTAAGAGAACACTTGAGAATCCGCAGAAGATCGAGTTACCTATTTTTGATACAGAATAAGTATTATCAAGGAACCCTAAGAAAGATTTTCCACAGCGCGAAGTAACTAAGACCACAGAAGATAAACATCAGAATGGTAAAAGCATTACTGAGACGAAAATCACTAGGAAGAAGGCTAGGAAGTTAAGAAATAAAAGGGCTAATACTGTAAGGTTACAAGAGGTTCTAGAGGACACTTCGCAGCAATAAGAATTTCAAAATTGGATCTTCGTCGAGATATCAGAACAACGACATAGAGTAATTCACCATGACGAAGAAATATAGTCATTTGAACCTATATACCCATTCGATCGTTGCTATGAACGGATCGAAAAGAAATTATGGGTTACCACTAGACCGTTGGATAGCACTAGAACTGATAGAACGGAGTTAATGAAGGCCCCATGTCCGTTGCAAGCACACCGTTGCTAAGATTGCCTACTTAACCTGTCGCACCACGCACCGAGAATACTTTTTGCTAAATGAGAATCTGAGTGCGAACCCTGAGATTTACTTACCCTGAGATCATTGCCTTACTATTCACTGTCGTCTCTAAATTCCTTTTGCACCCAAGCCAGTTGACCCAAGTTTGTATGTCAAACGAGTTCAGCGCTACTGAGAAAATTGTTGAAGAATTTCTAATTGATTTAATGGCTGATAGAGTCATGTCAGAACATGGAATGTCTACAAGTGTACAAGCATCATCCTCGGGCGTACTGCCATCTTCCCCCTCCATTGCTCGAGCAGGACTATCCCGACTGCCTTCAGAAAGACGATCTAATCTTGAAAATGACTTCACCACTGTGAATATGATCCCAAGCATCTTACCTAAATATATCCCACCACTAAACGGACCAGTGAATCGAGACTCTGTACCCAGAGACTTCGACTATGTTATAATCACTGCGTACCTACCGAAATGGGTGCGTGCAGTTCATGCTGACTAGGAGAAGCTCACCATGCTGAAATTTAGTGATTTTAACCTTGGATATCGCAAGGTATACAATATGCTAGCCTCGCATAAGTATTTGACTATTACAAAAGGAAAGAACCGCAAGAATGTACCACAGCAATGGACCCATAACCTTGCATAGTCAACCCTCCTCGACATAATGAAGATTCCACATTTCGGTAGGCATCAGGAAGTAAATCCCTGTGTTCGATTGTTGTTGTCTTGCTATCACAGAGGATACCTATGGTTGGACCAACGCATCACCATGGATCCAATTATGATCAATCGGATCACTGGGCTAAGCATGCAGGGTCCTGACCCACATGACTTTTACCCTCGAAAGACCGCAGATCGTGCTCTTGCTCAATGAATAAAAGACACATATGGTGATCTAGAGAAAGGCACGTGAGGTTAGAAGGTAGCCTCCATTGAGAATGTAGAAGTACGCTTTGGTTGCCAGCTGATCACAGGCAAGTTAGTCCGAAAAAACATACCTACACAGGTGACCAGATTTGTAGTTGACCTCGCAGGGAAGTGCACGGAGGGACTACAAATGAACTGGGTGAAATACCTTATAAATCAGCTATATCTTGACTGTATACAAGCGTAGGACCAAGGGTATGAGTTCCACTTTAGCTGGTTTCTCATACTCATTGCCTTCATCGCGTGGGAACTGCCTGAGGGAGCCACATTTCCGGAGATAAAACCCTTCGAACCCCTAGCCGCGAAGTTTTGTACGCTGTGGTACTCCAGCGACATGAACAAATAGTGGAAATACAATGTCATCTTCCATGCGTACTACACTCAGTTGAGGAATTCCATTCAGTCTACACTGCGCATTACACCCAACACTCTTCATAGGTTTCGACCTTTGATGAAATTCAACGCAAATCGTCACTTCACCTACATCACAATGCGTGCAGATGAGCACAAACAACAACTCCAGTCATATTACAAGCTGACAGAAGATGACCTGGAGGATATTACCAAGGAATGGTCGGTAGACCTCCTTACTGCAGTAGACCCTGCAGAGATGTCTGACATAGATAGCCCTAAAGCTATGACGGATACACCAGGACCGCGCAAGACTAAGAAGGATGTGGAAGTTCAACATATCCACAGCACATCCACGAAGACTGCTTTTCTCTCACCTATGAAGGGAGGTGATGATGAGGAACTAGGGGGCACAAAATTTGAACAGAGCAAAGGCGAGGTTACCCCGCCTAGGGACGAGGAAGATCCCTCTAAGAAAAGGAAGATTACCCCACTGAGGCCCTCATCCAGAAAGAAAACTAAGGCCACCCGAACCACGCTTAAGACTATGCTTACTTTGGATGATTTTGACTTCTTAATTGCCGCATTGAATGATGTTTCATTAGAGCTCGCAGAAAAGCAAGAAGCAAAGTAGGAGGAACTATTCCGCCGAATCACGGGTGAATTCAAAGAATCGCAGTAGGCACTTCATTCCAGCCAAGCAGTTTCTACGGCACTGTTAACAATGGAAATATTAAGAACAGGTGATGAGCCCACACATTTACGCCAGATCGCCGAGAAATTCAAAGCTCACATTCAACGAGCTCAAGAAGACATAGCGAAATCCACCTAGGCTTTGGCACAAGCACAGAGCGCACATGAAGAGCAAAGGAGAAAGGAAGAACAGGAGCAGCTTGACTTACAAGCGAAATGGGAGGAGGAAAAATCCCAGTTACAGTAGAGCAAGGACCAGTTGCTAGCAGAGCAACTTGAAACACAAGAAATATTTCACAAGGCATTGCGCTCTGTGACGATCATAGAAGTGAAGATGGAATATCGTCTTCCACAGTAGGTGACCCAACTGGAAGAAGTAATCCAGCAACTTCAACAACGCATCACGGATCTAGAGCTCTGCACCGTGCCTGAGACACCCCAAGAGATAATAGATCTAATAGAGGCCATTACTCGAAGCGCAGTCGACCGATTAAAAACTTTGGCTTCAAAATGTAGGAAGCTAAGCACCAGAAGCACCCAAACCTATGAAACCCTCGCAGAGAATCCAGAATTGTAGACATTGGAGGCACAGCTCCATGAAGCAAAGAAGGATGCAGATGTGCTATAAGCGTAGCTGAAGTCTGTGACCCTAGTCGAAATAATGAAGAGGTTTGCAGAGCAATGCACAGCCCAACACTGAGTACAAATGTTGCAAAGTAAAGTAATGGACATCTCTCAATGACTGCAACCACTCCAAGAGAATGCATGTCAACTCTTAGCTGAAATTGAAAGCCAGGGAGTTGAACTCGAATAGGGTGTCATCACTATAGAACAGTGCCTGGAAGGACCGCTCAATGACATAGTAATCCAGGAATTTACTGAACAAGAGGTTGTCGCACTGTAGCAGGTCGAAGCTGCTCGATCCAAGCTCGAGGCGTTCGAAGCATAATTGGTCAGACCTGAGTGACTCGGGACGAGTCACAGGTGAGTGTTGGGGGCCTGTTGGCCCTTGACCAAGTTTTGAAGAGTACTTGTTCATACTTGACCACTTTTGGGACTGTGACAGCTTGCCAAGGAAGGAGCGCAACGCGAAGCAGAAAATAAGGAAGCAAGACCTATTTTGGGTTCCATTTTAGGGTTTTGGGTTGATGTAACGGGAAAGAGATGTCGGTCTGTGGGCTTACCCAAGTTTAGGCCCATTTTGTAATCTATAAATAGGCAATGTAGATAGTAAGATAGAGAGGAGATAGTAATGTAGTGCATCTATGTGATGTATGAATGAAATCTTAGTGCTAGTAATTGGATCTGTGTGATCGGATGTATCTTAGAGTGCTATGTGCATGAGATCGGAGAGCTAAGTGCAGGTTGTTATAGTCTGATGTTGAAGAGAAAGGAAGAAGGATCTAGTGATCTACGTAGATCTTTTGTTCTGTGCAAAGTAAGGGTCATTAGAGCTCTGTGCTATAACTGGTTGACCAAGATAATATAAAGAAGACTTTGTGGAAGTAGCCCTAGGGTGGGGGTGAACCACGGTAACTGTGTGTATAGTGTTTTGTGCTTCGCTCTTATGTATTTATCTCTTCTTTAGCTAAGTGATTGATGTGATTAAGTAGATCTAGTTATGCTCTATGTTGTTGATGAATGAATGAACATTAGATCTGATATATGAGATTCTTAGTGCTTGATCTGTTGGAACTAACCTATAATTCTGTGGATAAGTATTGAATCATTCTTAGTATAAGTATTCACTGTGATTCTTTGTGCCTTCTACGAAGTATATTAATGAATGTATGTTAAAGAATAACTGATGCTAAGTGCACCGTAAGAAAGATAATCATAGGTTTGTGTCCCAGCTAAGGTTGCAGACACCTGAGTCTTGCAACCACCCCTGCCTCTACCTCGGGTGAGACTTCATCTACTTCGCAGGTGTTGTCGAAAGGGTCGGAAGTTAGGGCTTTGTTGGTGCACTCTTGAGTGTTGAACCCTGGGTATTCCCCTGTGTCCCAACAGAAGGATGAGGACTTCATACAGGGGTGATGTTGATTATATTTTAGTAGGCTTAAAGGGCACCCATCCAAGCAAATAAAAGTGGATCAAGAAGGACTAAGTGAGGGAACTCTTCCCTCACTTACCAGTTGATTGATGAAATCTTTTGGTGGTCCAAAAATCTCTCAGTGGGAAGGCTTGATCCAAAAAGGATCCAGAGAAGGCTAAGAATAAATCAGAACTGACAGAGACAACTCATAAAGCTTAGAATGGCTTCAGCAGACAAAGAAAGGGAAAAGATTCAAAGTTCCCAAAACTTAGTGAAAATGGAATGATGGGTAAGAGCACGTCGCAAGCCTTCAACCGACACAAATGGCTCATCAAATGGAGTTATGGTTTGAAAGATATCCACAGTCAACGATGCAGTCAACTAGGACTAGTCAGCACGAGACACATGATCATCTATACTGCTGACGTTAGCAGCTGACATGGCAGGGTGACATCATCATATGGATGCTGACGTCACAATTCCACGTGGTAGCACCACAAGCTGCCATGTGTCACCCACCAGTGGACTTTTCAAGGGTCCATATGGACCAATAGGAAAGTGCCACGTGGCACCACCCAGGGAGTGCCACATGTCAGTATGGTGGTGACAAGGAGAGCCACTTCAGCATATGAGCAGGCGAATCAGTAGGTGCCATATGGCCCAATCATGGGGTGACATGTGGCATCCTGAGAATTCCCAATGTTAGCCCTAGAATGATTTTTTTTTTTTTAAAGAATTAGTGGGTCTGCCAAATCTGGCGGACCACGCGAAATCTACACAGTCGTTAGCGGAGTTACAGGCAGACCGCTAAACATAGCAGAGGTTTAAACTATGGATAAACATATATGTAACCACTACCAAAAACAGAGTCTGGTAGCTTTGACCCCGAACCTCCGGTTAGTACAAAGTCTTTAAAACTCCGCTCTAACCAACGTGCCAAGGGGTGTGCCTTGGTACATGCGCCACATTTAATATTTAAGAATGTGTATTTCGACAGAGCCGGGGGGAAGGCGTGCAATCGTACTGTACAATCCGGAATGGATTTTGAGATAGATGTTGTCATAATTGCAGGTGCAGAGGGCACAAAAATTGAGATAGGATTTTTCTTGGGCCTGGGAGTGCCAGAGTCGGATTGGAATGTGGAGACAACCATTTTTCAGTAATTTGATGCCCCGAATCCAATGGTGATGTTTGTTTTCTGATCTGAGCATTATTTATGTAGCTTGATTTCAGAATGAGTTATATTCATGTATTTGCCAAATTCTTTTGCTGAGTTAATAAAAGAGCCTACCCATTTGAGAGCAGGACCCGGAGACGTAGTCCACCAAGGACGAACTCTGTTATCAAGTTTTTGTGTTCAGATATGATGATTATGTATATTCATTTCTAATTTTTCCTTTATTTAATGGTGCACATTAATTTATGCTCATTTAATACAATTCTTTATAAGTTACAATGAAAAGATCCTGGATCATGAATTTTGGCGCTTCATCTCCTAGGGTTAGGTTTTTGGATGTCTACGGTTTTTGACATTATTATTTATTGTAAAACGACCTTGAGAGGCTCATTGTAATCATCTTCTTTCGAATGAGCATATTCGTCACATCTCTTCTCAGATATAAGTCACCACCATTCTAGCAAGCTTGTTTTCCACCATTTTACAGTTTCAGCTTATTTCCTTATTGAATAGAAACCAATTTTATTGTATATTTGTTATTCTGTGGTAAGAATCTTTTGATAATAATATGTATTCATTTCGTTCTACTCATAAAATACGGATTAGTGGTATCAGAGCGGTATGTTACTTGTCGTTCTTAATGTGTGTCCCCAACGAGGTCAGGGTACAAATAATTGGTTCTCGAGCTTGTTTCTCTTAAGGACAAAATCTCTTGCACGCCCAAGCGACCTCTCATGGCGGGAGAAAAGAAAGAAAATTGGACAAGAGATCCCTTCAAAAGTTTGCTCGAGGAATCCCTCATGCAACAAATGAATGAGATGATAGATAGTTTTGCGCAAATCCTTCGGTGGCTACCAACAAGTGACGCATCTTCCTCAAACAGAGGCACCGCCCCCTTCAAGGTACAAATAAACTTTGATATTCCTATATTTGAAGTTCAGATAGATGTAGATGTTGTAGAAAAATGGTTGAATCTACTAGAAGGGTATTTCTTTTTCCATAACTTCTCGAATAGAGAAAAGATTACTTTTGCACTCCTCAAATTCATTCCCCGTGTCAAATATTGGTGGGAAACATTTTGTGAGAAAAAGGAAACAGAGGAAACCTCATTATTTATAGTTTTGGTCACCTAGGAGTCCTTCAGGGATGTCATTAAGGAACAATACTAACCTGTTGGAAGTTATGACGACCTGTATACAAAATGGACCACACTGCGACGGGAAAGAGACCAAGTAATGCCCAAGTTCACAAATATCTTCCATACCTTGCACACCAAGATGGGTAACAAATATTTTGAGTGACATTTGGTGCTCAAGTATTGCGGTGGTATGCATAGATACATCCAAGATGAAATGGAGTTTTTGGATTCTAAAGTCATCGTACGGATGCTGACGTCAGCATGCCACGTGGTAGCACCACATCCTGCCATGTGTCACCCACCAGTGGGATTTTCAAGGGTCCATATGGACCAATAGGAAAGTGCCATGTGGCACCACCCAAGGAGTGCCACATGTCAGTACGATGATGACAGGGTGAGCCACATCAGCATATGAGTAGGTGAATCAGCAGGTGCCATGTGGCCCAATCATGGGGTGACATGTGGCATCCCGAGAATGCCCAATGTTAGCCTATGAATGATTTTTGTTTTAAAAACAGAATTGGCAGGTCCGCCAAATCTGGCGGACCACTCCAAATCTACATAGCCATTAGCAGAGTTACTAGCAGACCGATAAACATAGTAGAGGTTTAAACTATGGATAAACATATACGTAACCACTACCAAAAACGGAGTCTGGCGGGTTCGTCCTCGGAACCTCCGGCTAGTACAAATCCTTTAAAACTCTTCTCTTACCAATGCGCCAAGGGGTGTGCCTTAGTACATCCGCCACATTTAATATTTAAGAATGCGTATTCGGCCAGAGATGGGGGGAAGGCACGTGACCGTATTGTACAATCCAGCATGGATTTTGAGATAGATGTTGTCATAATTGTAGGTGCAGAGGGCACACAAATCGAGACATGATTTCTCTTGGGCCTAGGAGTGCTAGAGTCAGATCGGAGCATGGAGACAATAATTTTTGGGTAATCTAACGCCATGAATCCAATGGTGATGTTTTTTTTCTAATATGAGCATTATTTCTGCAGCTTGATTTTAGAATGAGGTATATTCATGTATTTTCCAACCCCTTTTGTTGAGTTAATAAAAGAGCCTACCCATTTGAGAAAAGGACCTAGAGACGTAGTCCACCAGGGACGAACTCTGTTATCAAGTTTTTGTGTTCAGGTATGATGCTTATGCCTCTTCATTTCTAAGTTTTCCCTTCTTTAATAGTGCACATTAATTTATGCTAATTTAATACAATTCTTTATAAGTCACGATGAAAAGATCCTGGATCATGAATTTTAGCGCTTCGTCTCCTAGGGTTAGGTTTTTGGATGTCTAGGGTTTTTTACATTACTAATTATTGTAAAACGACCTTGAGAGCCTCATTGTAATCATCTTCTTGCGAATGCGTGCAACCATCACATCTAATCTCAGAGATAAGTCGCCACCATTCTAGAAATCTTGTTTTCCACTGCATTTTACAGTTTCAACTTATTTCCTTATTGAATAGAAACCATTTTTATTGTATATATGTTATTTTTTGGTAAGAATATTTTGATAATAATATTTATTCATTTCATTCTTCTCATAAAATCTGGATTAGTGGTATCATAGCGGTATGTTCCTTGCCATTCTTAATGCATGTCCCCAACGAGGTCAGGGTAAAAAGAATTGGGTCTCGAGCTTGTTTTTCTTGAGTACAAAATCTCTCACACACCCAAGCGACCTCTCATGGCAGGAGAAAATAAAGACAATGGGACAAGAGATCCCTTCAAAAATTTTCTCGAGGAATCCCTCATGCAACAGAGGAATAAGATAATGGATAGTTTTGCACAAATCCTTCAGCACTTACCAAAAAGCGACGCATCTTCCTCAAACGGAGGCCCAACCCCCTTCAAGGTACAAATCAACTTTGATATTCCTATATTTGAAGGTCAAATAGATGCAGATGTTGTAGACAAATGGTTGAATCTGCTAGAAGGGTATTTATTTTTCCATAACTTCTCGAATAGAGAAAATATTACTTGTGTGCTCCTCAAATCCATTCCCCATGTCAAAGATTGATAAGAAACTTTCTATGATAAGAAGGAAACAAAGGAACCCTCATTATTTATAGTCACGATCACCTAGGAGTCCTTCAGGGATGCTATTAAGGAACAATACTACCCTGTTGGAAGTTATGATGACCTATATACAAAATGGACCACACTGTGATAGGAAAGAGACCAAGCAGTGCCCGAGTTCACAAATATCTTCCATACCTTGTGCACCAAGATGGGTATCAAAGATTCTGAGCAACATCTGGTGCTCAAGTATTGCGACAGTTTGCATAGATACATCCAGGTTGAAATGGATTTTTTGGACATCTCATACTTGGGTGCGGCTTACCGACATGCCATCAAAATCGAGTAGAATCTCAAAAAAAAGACGCGGAAATTTGGGCCTGGGAACCCCTCACAGCAAAATATAGGAAAGGGCGGCCCCAACTCGTAGAAAAAAGGACAGAGAAAATATGGACCGCCTCAGGACAACCAATCCATGCCGCAAGAAAATAAGAACACTGAAAAGACAAATAAAGATACTGGGAAGTGGTGTGACTTCCATAAGAGCCCCTGGTATAACATTGTTGATTACCACTCAAAGCAGTCATTGGTGACTGAGGTGAAAGCCTCTAAATCAGATGTGGGTTCTGACTCTGAGTTGGAACTAGAAAGGGGGATACGGATCATTAATGTAGAACCCAGTGCTACCATTAATGCTACCACCAAGCTCCAACTCAGCGAACTAGATGAGCCAGAGGAAGGCGAGTTCCTTTTTCATTCACATATGTGGGTGAAGGGTACCCCACTGCAATTCATTGTTGATAGCAGTAGCCAAAGGAACCTCATCTCAATAGAGGTTGTCAAGCGAATTGCCCTGCCGACAATGCCACACCCACATCCCTATACCATCAGATGGCTCTACCAAGGAAGCGACATCCGTGTCAACCAACAATGTCGCATTTCATGTGGTATTAATCCCTTCAAAGAAGAGGTATTGTGTGAGTTTTCCACTCTCAAAGTTTGTAATGTTATTTTGGTCCAACCATATTTATGGAAACTCCATGTTATATATGATTCTAGGCCTCACAATGTTATTAGTACTTTGAACAAGAAATTGTACAGGTTATCGGAGGTAGTCCCACCTAGTGTTATTTCCTTGATCTCTACCAAGAAATGTAGGAAGGTCATCTCTCAGACGGGGAATTTTATCTTCTTCATGATTCTCTCTCATAATGAGTGAAAGATCATAGCCACATCTAGGCTCTCTACGACCAACCTCTCCACACAACAAAATCTAGTGGATAAGGTCGTGGAAGCACACTCGGATATCTTCTCCTCACCTACCAGGGTACCTCTGCACTAGTAGGTGAAGCACCCCATCGATCTGACCCTCAGTGCACCACTGCCCAATGGGCCAGTCTACCACCACTCTGTAACACCCTTGTTTCCCCCAGCATGTAATTAATCATAAAATAGGATTACCATGCTAAGGCATGTGGACGATGTAAATGTATTATTGTTAAATTTCCCATAACTGACTATTGGGGGGTGAATCCTTGAAGTACGAGCCATGATATGTCTAGAGGAAAGAATCAGTTAATGAAGGAAAGGACTGGTGGTTGAATAATCAACCACACCCATGAATCAAAACATGGGGTGTCATCCCAAAGTACCACAGAGACCTACAGACCTAAGATTCCTTCTAACAAAAGGAATAGGATAGTTTGGGAACCTTCCTAAAGATGGAAGGTAAGATACACATAGGAAAAGAGAGGAGAGCGCAAGCTTAGAAGGAAATGCATGAACCAAAAGGAAGTGCAGAGAACAAGACCTAAAGGACCCGAATGTGAGATTGATGTTGAGGATGCATCTGATAAACCTTGCAGGGATACCGTGACAGAGAGAAGGTCTCTGAGAGATGGCATAGTTCCCTAGTGATATCATGGCTTGGCACGTGGGTGGACAGAGTGCTAAGGACGAATTCCTCTGAGCCTATGGTTGGGTGGAAAGGAACACACCCATAGTCAGTTAGTTGGATACAACTTTTAATAGATAAGTATTCTCATACCCTCTGTAATTGAGTTGTAAATGTGTAATAAAATTGGATATATTGTAAATGTTTTCACGGATGTGAATGGTTTCTTAATGGTTATTTTGTGTCCCTTTATTTCCATTTGATTGTGAGTATAATAAAGGAAGAATCTTGTTAAGCTCAGAAGAGGTAGTGTAGGTATGCACGGGGTCTCTACCAGGCGGGCAGAGGCTGAGAACTTCTAAAATTCTAGATTGATGAAGGAGTGCAAGGGGTGCACAGAAGGTCCTTCTAAGTGTTAATTTCAAGAGAAAGAGCGCAAAGCTCTTAAGTCCTTCAGATCTTGTTACAAGGGAAAAACTCTCTATGGCCAGGGTAAACCACAATAGAGAGGTATGACTGCATAAATCTACTCAATTCTAACATATGCTATATAAACCAATGTGCAAGCGAGATAATAATGAAGCCTACCTCATTCCAACGTTTGAAGATGTCCACTGTTGAGCACTTCGACCCAAAGATTTATACCTATGACAAGTTCTCAAAAAACAAGTAGAGAAATCATATAGTGATAATATAAAAGGTTAGCACATTAGATAGCATAATCCATCAATAAACATTACAAACATGCCCATGGATAATAATCATATATTTGCACGATACCAATAGGACGGGAAATGATTATTTCTATTAATAAATTATCAGTAGAAGTAATAACATTACAGACTTCTGTGTCGGCATGGTTTGGAACTAAGAAACTAAGTTCCTTCTGGTGTTCCTCTTTTGTCACCTAAATGAGAAAAATAGAGGTGATTACAAGATTAGTTGGGTTAGCTAAGAAAGACAGCAGTAAAGAAAAGGGTTTGAAGAATAAACATAAAAGACTAAGCTAAGAACTAAACTAGGGAAAGAAAAAAAAACAATTAAACTATTGTGCATAAGGACATAAGAACAAGAAACAAACAAGACTCATGTCACCAATGAAAAGGATTGTATTAGTGAAAAGAAAACACCAAAGAGAAAGGGGACTTTGGGTCCCTTCTTCCTCCAAGGGAGGGCTCTTGGACCCCCAAGATTGAGCTCTTCTTACAACTTGAAAACTTGAAAGAAATGGTGAAAGAATCCCAAGCTAACCCACTCAAAAGGTGATGTGGATTTCCCAAATGGAATGGTGCTAGTATGCTCTTGATGAGAAAACAGGTTTCCCCAAGAGAATAGCAGCAGCATAACCTTGCAAATGAATTCCTTGAAGATGTAGTGTACCCATGGCCTTGTTTTATAGCACCACTTTGAGGTATTGTGCAACCAGCTTTTAGTGTGAAAAGAGGTTGTTTAGGGCACCTTTAGGTCTTTGACCAGCCACCCAACTGGATCCAACCGAGATTTGGATGTCAAATCGACTTGGAAGATGAACCAGAAGTGGGTGGGAGGCCGACCAACATCATAAATGCATCGTTCTCAGGTGTGCGTGGATTTTAGCATCCACATTTGCGCATCATGCGCATGTGCACTTTTCCTGCATTTCTTGATGGTGCATGTGCACTCATGCCCTGTATAGTCATAGCACATCCTGATTTTATAACTGGTTGTATAGTTTTGGACCTTTTGGAAATGATTTTTTGGTAATTTTGGTCCATGGGTGAACTAATAGTTGTTTGAATATGTTGGATTCCTGTAACCATTTGCGGACGAAATTTCAGTGATAACAGATGCCCCCTGATGGATGAGGTTAGGATCATACGGATAACTAAAATTCATCAATGTTTCTTCTACTGAGAGTATCGTTGTAAGAAAGAGCGATAGTGAGAGTATCAAGAGTGACCCATTGGAGGGAGAAGGGAACCTGTAGGACCCAACCTTTCGCAAAGTGTGGAAAATAAATTGTGTACAAATGAGGTGGGCATGCCCCATGCTCGTGTCATGTAACTCACAAAAGGGTTTTGTATAGTAACTGAAACTATGTGTTGATGTAGATAATTACAGCGCCCTCAGGGGTGGTTTTGATAAAGGAAGAGGACAATTATGATGAGGAACAATACTCTAAACAGTAGGCAATGACACCTATAAGAAGTATCATGGATTCTGTGGGCATTAATAGCCCAACAAAGTTCAAAGGTCTTCGGAAAATATAAAAAACAACTGCAATAGTCGCAAAGTAAGACCCATCGTAACATGAGAAAGTGTTGAAGTCGAATGTTATGGGGGTCAACGATAGCAGAGAGAAATGATGGTTCTCCCTGTGTCGTCCAAGACTCCTCATTGTAAAGGTAATGAGAGTCAGGATATTATCTCCCTTCTGGAAACTGTGCTAATGTCGACAAAAAGGGAGACGTGACTCCAAGAAGAAAAGGGCTTCGTGAAATCCACTAGGTGAGGTCAGGAACTGAGGAGGTACATGGACAAAGTCAATATGTGTGGAGACTCAATACTTCCCTTGGTTGGGGATATGCACAAAGTATAAGTGACTGCAACCGTTCAACTAGGTCGAGTGTCAGGGGACAATGAGACATGGGATAAGTTGTACCATAGGCAGGACAAAGTGAACAAACTCAGAGAGCAGAGGTAGGGGGCCTATGGGGTACTCGGATTTTATGGACGATGTCAACAAGAGTAGGTGATAAGGAATTCCCCAACCAAGGGTGACATGGGTTGCATTTTCCAAAAAGGAAGAAGGTCGCCAAAGGTGATGAAAAAAATCTATGTAAAATGCTAGAAACAAAGGCTTAGTTACAAAAAGAATTAAAAAAAATTAGTGGCGATAATAATGCAGATACAGAAATGGGTGCCCCAGTGTAAGATGGCTTGGCCTGAGGAGGGCACAAGTTGGTTAAAAAACAAGTGGGGGGTTGGGGCCCCATAGGCGGGTTTCTGTAATAGGGAAATGTATGGAGGGAAATCTGAAGATGGGAAAACTGGCGGTGGATGAAATGGACGGTAAATGATGATGCGGGAGTGCGGTCAAAATAAAACCATGAAGAAGTTCCCTGGGAGTCCGTTGGGTAGGCTAGAAAAATGAGGAGAAGGATTATGTGGTTGATTCACGACATGATGTAAGACTATCAGGACTCCCATCCCTAAAGGTTGAAAACAACATGAGTGTCAAAGTGCCAAGGGGGCTATGAATGGGACAACTCATGTGGGGGAGAGTGCTACCGGGTGACAGTACCCAAAAGGCAGTGGAGGTGACAGTACTGCAGAGCCGGATATAGGGACCATAAAGGCAAATTTCAGAGGGTGTGACTAGAGATGCAATTGAGATTCAGAGGGAATGATTACATGCCAATTGTTTGCACTCTTTTCGTCGATGTGTGAGCAAAAAGTGAGTGCTTACATGCCTAGTTGGGCTCTGCTAGTCATGACAGCTGTAATGTAAAAGGTTAGAAAGAAAACAACTAAGCTATTAACAAGAATTAAACAAAAACTA
>ML777584.1:148545-189691 GCA_009831015.1 Picea engelmannii | reverse complement strand
AAACAAAGTAGGAGAGATTCGAGAAGACTGCTTGTTAATACAGCGAATCTCTGAGAATCTGATTAACAAAGAAAGGAACGCAGAAGCTGCTCGGGTCGCTTTCCAAGAGGCAGTGATAGCGACCAACAACAGGTTTTCAGGGCATCCCGGGCTCACCATTGCCGAACAAACCAAGGGTAATATCTTGTTAAAGAATTGGGAACAGGATATTACTTTAAGCAAAGAGCAGGCTCAAAAAGTGGCAGATTCATTAGAAGAGTTCGTCAATAACATAAATGGTGAGCAGTTGGGGATAGAAATTGGAGCTGACACAGAGGCGCTAAGGCGGATAAATATAGATCGGATTTCTCTCGACATAAAGGAGGAGAACGACAGAAATTCAGCAGAAATCTCGAAGATAGACAGGGTAGACCCATCTCAAATCTACAAACATTTGATTCAGCCTAGTGCACAACTTGGTGCCCTTGAAATCGTTGATATACAAATAAATGATAAACTTCCGCAGTTGGCCCGAGAGTGCTATCTTGCCGAAGCCTGTTGTCAGGCCGAGCCTTCACAGCTTGTGACCCAATTTGTAGACAAGTGTATCATGTACACTGAATCCATGCGAGGACAGGCACCTAGCACTTCTTGAAGATAGAATGGATGAAATGGAATTTTCTCGCTCCCCCCAGCTGTCAATGCAAAACCTTCACAGCTTGTATTTTATTTTTAGACAAGTGTAGCATATGTAATAAATTTAAGCAAAAACAAGCACTTGACACCTTTTTGTAAACAAGTTCGGACAGATGGAGTAATTTCGCTCTTTTGAACCGAGAGGCAAATTTTGTATAAATAGAGCGCAAAAAGAAGAGAAAAAGGCTGGACTTTTTGGTACTAACTGTAAGAGAGTTCTTTGCATCAAAGGAGTTAATACAAGCAATTTGAAGATTCTCGATTCTGTCACGACTGTGTTGCAAGTTTGTTTTGACATCTTCTTTGTTTCTTTTCATTTTTCTCTACATAATTGACGTATATCACTGTAATTTAGTACGACCACTACTATGGTGAAAGGTTTGCATCTTTTTCTGTAATTGTCTCTTGTTTTTCCTCTGCACCAGCTGTTTGCGAGTGTAAGACCAATTTACACTTATAGAATTTTATGTTTATTTACACTAGTTCAATTATGTTTATGTTATTTGCTTCTTCTATGTACACGTGAGTTTCCTGCTGACAGGAACTTCGCGTCATCTAGAGCTTAATGTTTTCTATCACCTCACGTTATTTTTATTGGAAACAACACAGTTACAGGAAAGGGCCTTCACTTTGCATTCGTATTTCATTTTTTTTTTTCATGCAAAAGTTTCTCTTTATTTCGTCCGAATTGAAACAGCAAATAAATTCTCTTTAAAAAAAAATCATTTCCATACTGGAACTGTTACTCAATGACTGTTCCCGCGGTGACTCAACCTAATATTCAACCCAGATTATCTAGTCAAATACATATCGCTCTAAATCTCTTAGACACAATCCTTAAAACTGCTAACACCCGGGACGAATTGGAACAACCATGGGCAGCCATTGAGCATGATATAACTGCTCAAGAGTAGTTGGAAGCTAGACGACGAGAACGTAGAAATATGCTCTAGTTTCTCATATCAAAGGTTGGTATAATCCTGTATCAATCTTTTGTATGTTTCTGGATGCCTTGACACTGTACTTTAAGCCTTAGTACAGTCTCAGGAACAACAGGGTCCAGTTGACAATGCTTGTATCCAATGATCATAGGACAGTGATATGTGAAATTATCAAGTGATTTGCATAGAGAGCAAGGACATATCATACATTCGTTGATTGAGGTTGTGACATAATGGATGTCAGTGACAAGAGTTGGGGTGGGTGTTTGCTGAAAGCTCTGGCGTACAGTTGTCAGTGTCTGTCAGAATTGAGGTAACTCTAAACAATGGTGTGTGTAATGGCCATATTTTGAACAAATGGCGCATGCGAATTTGGTTCGTAGTCCATTGTTACTTGTGATCTGTGAGATAGAGGAAATACTAGAGGAAGCGACGAGTGGTGGTGGTGCTCGAGGGAGTTGGATGAGATTACGTAACTCGGGGAGAGATGGGCATTTGTTGGTGGGGTGTTCGTCTTTCTCGCAACGAGGTTGGACGCGTGGGGGAAGTGGCGTTGTGGGCTCCTTCTTCTTTTGCCTGCCCCTATCTGTAGTAGGGTGGTTAGTGAGTGGGGGTGTAGGGGGTATGGTGGTAGTGAGTATGGGAATATGTATGGGGATTTCTTATGTTTGGGGAGGGAGGGATGGTTGAGGAACCATCTCAGGTGGATGTAAATACCAAAATGGGATTTCCAGCACCATATTAGGAAGGGTAAGCGTTGCAGCGACTTGGAAATCTTGAACACCTGGTGGGGGGTAAAAGAACAGGATTTGGGTAATGGCTTGGGGGACTATTTCCCAAACTGGGATCTGGCCCTGGGGAAGATCAGGAATGGGTCAAGCTGAATTAGTTCCAGGGGATTCCTGAGGGAGAAGTTCTACGACTAGTGGAACGTCAGGGATGAAAGAGGCCTCGGTGGGAGGGAGGTTAATTTCAGTTGTTGTTCCATTGGAGAATAAGACACATACTTGTGCTGAGGGATGGAGGAGCGGTGGTGCTCTATGGTATGTCCCTAGCAAGGATGGGTCTTTGAATATTTTGGGGGCCATCTCAATGAGTGGATAGGCATCAAAATTAGTGTGGATAAAAGGGAGGATGTTATCGATGTTGGATGAAGGGTTAGGCTCATAATGTGATACTTGATCGATGGTAATGATATTTCCATTATGGGGAAACATCATGGTTCAGAACACAGAAGAGGCGATGACCTTCATAGTATACATTTAGCTACGACCAAACAAGATATTGTAGTCAAGCAGGGCATCGATAACCTCGATGTCAATCAAAACAGTTTTTCCCCAGAGTTCGACGGGGACATTTTGGAAGAGTTCTTCAAGGGATGAGGGTCTTCCATCATGGGATCTTAAGGTAATGGAAGATGGTATGAGTTCGGGGGAACCAAGTTTCTACCATACGGATTTGGAAATGATACAGGTGGATGCGCCTTCATCAATGATGCATCGGTGAACTGTAAGGTTTCGAATTTTTACAGGGATTTGAAAAGAAATAAGAGCGGGGAGGCGAGGTTCTCTGTTGTCAAGGTCAAATGTGATGAGTCGGGTATTGGCAGGGTCGACTGCTCCAAGGGCAGAAAGTAAGGACTTCCGCTAGGTGGGACAAGTTTGAAGGACTTCTAATATTGACATGGTAGTCAGATATTGTGGCAAGTCATCGACCAAACTGTAATTATGAGTTTCCCTAGATTGAGGATTGTGGACATTCCTGTGTAATGGGATGCGAGGAATACGAAGGGGGGTTTCAGTATTAGGGCGAGGAATTATGAGAGGGGGTCCAGTTGTGACTACAATTGCATATGAGGTGGTGGGAGTAGATTCAGGGGGTGTTCTATACTGACGATTGTGCGTTTGCAGAAGGACTTCTTCCTCACTGGTAAGGAGGATAGTGCGCTCGGCAGAGGTGCCCGTATTGGGATATTGTCCCAATTGTGGTGGGGTAGGCTGCATGTCTGGTTGGGTATTTATGACCCCTTGGTGTGGGATGGGGTTTTGTAGTACAACTGGGGGGTTTGTTGCACATATGGTTGTGGGGCCTGCTAAGGTGCAGGCGGTGCTGAGGGATGTGGTCCATTCACAAAATATTTTATCCACTTAAAGTCAACAATTTCGGGGCAATGGTGAGTATAGTGACTAAAATCACCGCAAAGGGCACAAGGGAAGGTGGTCCTAACATTGTTGTTGTTCCTTCCTTGAAGTTTGTTGTTGTTTCCCCCTTGGGGGTTTTGATTCCCCTGGTTTTGGTTACCCCCGACAGACTGGGTCTGCTAGGGTTGGTTTTGGTTTCCTCCTGGTCCCAGATTATTATTGTTCTGATTTTTTCCTTTCTTTATGGTATTGTTCGATTGATGGGGTGGATTTTCCATGTTTAGCTGTTCAAAATTTTGATATTGTTGAATGGGAGAGGTTTGAACAAAATTAACCCCAACATTTGGTGGTCCTTGTGGTGGAGCCATAGGCTGTGGGGGGCCAGAAAATGGAAAGTACAGATTATGTTGAGGCAATCCTCCATAAGGTACATAGGAGGGCGTCGTGCTTTCACTAGTGCTTAGGGTATAGGCCGAGGTAGAGGGAGTACTGACACTTAGTTGGATAGGTGGGTGGTTTAGGGGTACCAACGGAGGTCCACTTATGGGTGGAGGTAGGGCAACAGGGTATGGTTGTTGATAAGGGGGAGGAGGATAATAAGGGATTCCTCCATATGCCGGTGGATATTGAGGTGTGCAATACATGGGTGGTTGTTGAGGCGGTAGGTTGTGATGTGTAGTGTTACCAATCAATCCATCTGCTAAGTGAGACATCGCAGGTTTGTCTTGGCCAAATGGCACAGGTCTTGGGGCATCCAGGAGTACCGTGTATAGGTATCCGGAATGGGCGTAGATGAGTTTGAACTATTGGGTCTTGCTAATGGATTCTTCTTCAGTCTGGGGTAAGGTGGCAGCCACATCTTTCACAAGGAGGGAAACAAGTGATTTGAGGAACCAATTGAGACACTGTTGGGGGGTAGCATCATCTTTGCAGAGGCTACGTCGCCGATGCCATTTGTGGATGTGGTCGGCAATATGTGTAGAGGCGGTTTGTTTGAAATTTGAGAGTAGTTCAAGGCCATTGTCATGACGAATGGGTAATTGAAAGAAGGTCAAAAATGCTTTGGCCAAGAATTCAAAAGTCGCGTGGGACCCGAATTTTTCTTCGACATACCATTTGGCGGATCAACCAGTGAGTGTACGTTGAAATAACCTCAATCGAATGGAATCGTCCATGATGTTGTTCGAAGAAAACCATAGGTGAAATGTCATGATATGGTTGGCAGGATCATCTCCTGCTTTTCCTTCAAACTTGGGGATGTCTGAAGGGAGTTTGGTAGGCATTGCAGGCCATGTGGGGTTGTGCAATATGGGATCATTGGTGAGTTTAGTTAGATCCGATATGTTGAGGGAAGCTAAATATGGCATATGGGGTGGTGGCGTACGATTATTTCTGGCCATCGTGTGAGTGTTCTGAGTACCTGACCCTTGGAGGGGACTAGGTGGGTTTGTACTTCCCCCTTGAGAGGAAGTTGGCCCCCCGCTTCCATGTAAAGGAGAGCGAGTGGAAGGTGGACCTTGGGAATTGGACCCAAGTAAGGTGGAACCAAGCAAAGTTGATCCCAAGATAGTGGCACTCACAGGAGTGTGAGAAGGTGGAGTCAATGAGTTGGCAAGACTAGGAACTCCCCCTAGAATAGGAGGTAGATTTAGCAAGTGTTTGGAACGACGGGGGTTTTGTGGGTCCCCTATAATGTCCGACTAGCTGAGTGAATGTGTGCGAATGGTGGTGAGGGAAATAAATAAACAAGAGCCTTTGCTACAATTTCTTTTTTTAACTTTACACGATATATATCCAAATCAAATGTAATCAAAAGGGCATCATTTATAAAGTGTTTTGATAAAGAAGCATATATGTGGATAGGTGTATTTTTTCTGCGTGGGGGAACAAAGAAAACAAATGCTCATTTCCTAAAAGACGTAACGTCCTTCCACTCAAAATAGCACTGGACCTTCCAATAGCACTCGACAGTGGGGTCTGAATCCACCGGAAGAGAAACTAGTGAAGGATGAAGCAATCAGTTATAATGGGGGGTAAAGGGGGCATATCTTGAAAGAACTGGTGATATTTCCCAATAGCCACACAAAATCTGATCAAGGTTCAATTGCAGCCCACAATTGCCACCTGGGTAGATGTCCTAAAATTTGGTCACTAGGTACCTCGGTTAAAGTGCGGCATTTAGATTTTCGGCCTAAGAAATGGGTCATGGGTTGGATCCCGTCCAAGAGGTGGGTGCCTCAAGGGGGGACGTACAAAACAACCAGACCTCGACCTTCAACCCTTCACAGGTATCTCCCTGCCTTATGGTGTTAGGAACACTTGACTTGGAGGATTTAAAGTTCCCTATTTGACAACTTCTATTGTTTTGAAAATGTGAGAACCAGATAACAGGGAGTTATTTGGATGCCTATAATCCTACCTAGACTAAAAGATTTCTTTTGGCACCTCCTGTGGAGGAAAACTTAGTGAGTTTTTAGAAAAAAATTAGATGTGGTTTTTTGAGAGGTTTGGGGTCTGAGCGAATCTCGTTTGAAATTAAGTGGGAGTGGATAGTTTTGTCAAGAAAAGGGTGGGGTATTTCGGAATCCCTTTGGAGGAAACTTACTTCAACCTCCACGTTTCAAGTTGAAAACTACGTGAGTGAGAAGTGACTTTTGTGTGTGAATGAGTGAAAGTGTGCCAATTGTTTTTAATGAATTAGGTGTCACCTTGCTACATGTCGACTTTGCTTGGTCCTTACAAGTCTTTGATTACCTATTTAACTAAATGTCATTGGTACAACCTTGCGGAATTCAAAATTCCCTAGGAAAATAGCATGTGGACATGTGGGTCCTTTACTATTTCTTTAACTCCCTAATGTGATTTAATCTAAGAAATCTTTGAAACTATCCTAGATTGTGATCATGTGGGCATGTATGGGCCCTTTACAAAATCTTTAAACTTCCCTAGTGATTTAATCTAAGAAAGTAAATTTCAACACTATCATATCTTTGTAGCATGTGGGCATGTATGGGCCCGTTACAATCTTGAGATGTGTTTGAAAAATAAACAAAGAGGAGTCCCGAGGGGGCTAGTGTCCTCCCCTAAATATTTTATCTTTTTAAGGGAGATGAAATTGTCTTTCAACCTCTTTCTGATTTCAAGATCGCTTTGGAGTGAAAGAGAAGAGCATACTCAATGTTTGATATCCAATTTTTAGTCCCAATTCAAGTTTTATATGTGATGTAGAATGATTTCAACTTTTAGTCAAAGCAAGCCATCCATATGGAGAAATAAAAAGAAAAAAGAGGAAAAATAATGATTTTTAACCCCTAAGTGCCTATGTGTTTTGACTAATCCCTTTATATGAGAGGGAATGTAAGTGTGGTGCAGATTACAACATGCATGGAATCATCTTTAAGAAGGCTATGGGCCTTCAACAGATCATAAAAAAGCTTACAGTGTGTGATTTTTTGCAAAGGTGCATGGGTTTCAGACTAGACAGAGGCGCTCTGAGCGTTAATGCGCGAACTGAAAAAGAATTTTGAGTGCAGGTGCGCAGCAGGCGCTGAGTAATGCAGTGATTTTGGCGCACATGCGCATGATGCGCGACTGTGGGCCAATAAACCCGCACACAACTGTCACATGGCAGTGAAGAAAATTCTGGATGGAATTCTCTCAACTCAACTCAACTTTGAATTTAATGTTTTGCAGGTTGGCTTGGGCCAGTTATGGTACCTGCAGGTTAAATAAGTAAAAGGAAGAGCTAAAATAACCCAAATGGGGTAGGAAATTGATACCTTTCCCCAGCAAAGTCACCAATCTGTTGTGCCTCTTTTGTCACGTAAATGAGAAAAACAGAGGTGCTTACAAGCTTAGTTGGGTTAGCTAAGCAAGACAGCAGTAAAGGAAAGGGTTAGAAGAATAAACATAAAATACTAAGCTAAGAACTAAACTAGGAAAAGAAAAAAAAACAATTAAACTATTGTGCATAAGGACATAAGAACAAGAAACAAACAAGACTCATGTCACCAATGAAAAGGATTGTATTAGTGAAAAGAAAACACCAAAGTGCAAGGGGAATTTGGGTCCCTTCTTCCTCCAAGGGAGGGCTCTTGGACCCCCAAGATTGAGCTCTTCTTACAACTTGAAAACTTGAAAGAAACGGTGAAAGAATCCCAAGCTAACCCACTCAAAAGGTGATGTGGATTGCCCAAATGGAATGGTGCTAGTATTCTCTTGATGAGAAAAGAGGTTTCCCCAAGAGAATAGCAGCAGCATAACCTTTCAAATGAATTCCTTGAAGATGTAGTGCACCCATGGCCTTGTTTTATAGCACCACTTTGAGGTATTGTGCAACCAACTTTTAGTGTGAAAAGGGGTTGTTCAGGGCACCTTTAGGTCTTTGACCAGCCACCCAGCTGGATCCAGCCGAGATTTGGATGTCAAATTGACTTGGAAGCTGAACCAGAAGTGGGTGGGAGGCCGACCAACATCATAAATGCGTCGTTCTCAGGTGTGCGCATCTTTTAGCGTCCACGGTCACACATCGTGTGCATGTGCATTTTTCCTGCGTTTCTTGATGGTACATGTGCACGCACGTCTTGTATAGTCATAGCACATCCTGATTTTATAACTGGTTGTATAGTTTTGGACCTTTTGGAAATGATTTTTTGGTAATTTTGGTCCATGGGTGAACTAATAGTTGTTTGAATATGTTGGATTCCTATAACCATTTGCGGACGAAATTTCAGTGATAACACATTCCAACTGGGTCTCCACCACTTCAATCCTCCACCAAAGGAAAGCTCATAGAAAAGAGACAAGGAATTTCTCTCAACAATAGGGAAAGAGCTTAGGGGTTGAACACTATGTTTATACTTGAGGGACAAATGGATGTAGACTCAATATGAAGTAATTTCTCCAGAGTAACTTTGCTCTCAAAGTTGAATGCTTTATCCTCTTTTCCATAGCTCAAAATTGTTCTCTTATAGCCTTCAAAATGCAACTGAAGGGCCGAGTCGGAACGTTTCTAGTATATGGAAGGCCAAGGATCAGAGATCTCATGTCGTGACATGGAAACCCGACTTCATTTTTGTATTTTATGGCACAAATCCCCATGTACATGGGTTGTAGTGGAGAAGCCTGTGTATACACATGTTGTATAGTAGATAGGGCACGTATATGTGGAAAAATATGTATTTTTAGCTCTGGATTCATCAAAAAGGGATGACAAGTCTACATAGGGAAATGGAAAAAGGCCCTCTGTGCAAGATAGCAATGGTGAGGAAAATATTTCTATAACAGATGCCCCCTAATGTGTGAGATCAGAGGAGTATCTGCGATGGCCAAAATACATTATAAATAACCCAGAAGTGGAGTGGTCTAACCCCAGCTGGAAAGACTAGTTTCTCATTACATTTTGTTTTGACTTTACATACATGGCTGCCAATAGAATGCAATGCAGATCCATGTGGAAAATATACTAAATAATTGTTCATGGCCATGAATAGGCAAATACAAATGTGGTTATATGCCAAAAGTTGTCATAATCACGACCAAGGCCCAGTAGAACTAGTCTCAAAACCAATCTGAAGATATCTATATACAATGGAGTATAATATGATGTCCCATGATTACTGGAGTCAAATAGGTGTTGGTCCAATGAAAGGGAAGAAACAGCTCAGGAACATTGTGGCCACATAGTGATGTCTTCAATTCTTCTACACTATCCGCCAAGGGTGCAAGTCTACATCATGTGAGTAACAAAGTTGAGGTTGAACATAATGAGACATCGTTTGATTACCGTTCATTGAGGTATATCATTACCAAACGCGAGACAACCTACCAATAATGAAAGTAGGTATCAAGGCACTGAGCACATTCCTACAAGTGTGAATAAATGAGTCGGTGTCGAACACTTGAGGAATCCATTGATCAGGAGACGTTTATGTATTCCCATCTGTCAATGGAGAGAAAGCCTGCCACTAATGACTGCAAGCCTCAAGGTACTCATAAAAATCTAGGTCCCATATCCAGAATAAATGAGCTGAAGTCGATGGAAAGAGACACATTGAAAGGAGAGAATTAAGGCATATCTCATCAGTCATCACGAGGAACAAAGCAGGAGCTTCATAATTTGGTGGATATCGGATGAAGAACATGTTCACGAACCAACAAACCTGTGCGTCTCTCGCGTGTGCCAAATGCAAGCGGTACACGAAAAATACCCTATGAATAGAAGCCAATGATGAAAAATATTGACAAAGGTGAGGAAACCACCAATAAGGTTAATGGAATCCAAGACATTGCACAAATCCTAAAGTGTGAATAGTTGTATTGTTGTCGAACACAAGGGAAACCACCCAGTCAACTACCAATGATGAAATGTCGACTGTTGGGTTCAAGGTGTCCTACCAATGATGAAAGTAAGGCCAAGGTGCATGATAAGACCATAGTATCATGTGATTCTGAGACAAATTGAGGGTATGGTCAACATGCAAAGTCAATATTTCTGAGGAATGGCCGACACAGGTTGATAGAATTCCTTTGAACAAGAGCATGAGACATGTGGTAGACTTCGGTAGCATAGACTCAATGATGTGACTATTATATGCAGGAGGCATCAATAATGTTCTCTATAGGGACTGGAAGAGTAACCAGTCGATAGAGAAAACTCTGTAACGAGATCAGCTTCCTAAGGCCATGCTAAACCAAAAATTATGATGACACAAGGACTCAATAACTTTGTGCTATGTTCAAAGGTGACACGACTGCTACCAAATATAATATAGTACTCCCTTCCTGCCCATATTTTTTTTTTTCATAACAAATGAATGCTATGATACAGAGGAGGAAACGAGTGTCACAAGTAAGAAAAACTAGTTCCAACAGTTGAACGTACCTATGCTCAATGCAAGGAAATTCATGTGGGATATGGACTCTCAGGGTGATGTTCCCTCCAGGGTATAGGGTGTCAAATTGTGAAGGATATAAACAAGGCTCTGCTTGGTTGAGGATGCAAAAATTGCTTAGGCAACGGTTTATAATGAAAATCGAGAACCGGGTAAAGGCTCAATATTGCAAGTGAGGGCATGAGATGCAATCACAATTTAACGCCAAAAATGTCCTTTTTTATGTCTTTTAGTCTACTTGGTGTGAAAAAGGGATAAAATTGTGCCAAATAAACATCTTTTAAAATCCAATTTACAAGTGTGAAAAAGACAAGTTCACTCGGCGATCTTTTCTATTTTTGGTAGCGAGTCAGAAAAGAGCTTAACTAAGACTCATGGCCTTTCAAATCCAATTAATGTGTGTGAAAGGGACAAATCACTCGGCAATATTTTTAGTTTTTAGATGAGTCGAAAAAGAGCTTAACTAAGACTCGTTTTGGGTGTCCGTGGGGAATAAGGCCGCATGTGTATGAGTGACAAAATGAGGCTCATCATAAAGTCATGTATCAAGCTATAATAGACTTCTAGTCCTAACAAAAAAACTTGGCCTCTGTATCAAGCTATAATAGAAAGGAATGTGAGAGGGAATATGAGGTCCTGTTAGCACACCCCAATCGAAATGGATGGCCTCATAACTTGGAGGGGGTTCCATGGGAGAAGGAGGAATAGCCCCTGACATGGTAGATTATATATCAACGAGAAAAACAAGGGCAGTATTGGGTTTACTCTCTAGCAGAAGAGTAGGATCGATCGATGGAGAGATCAGATCGACCACTTGGGTTTCATTCTCGAAGGGGAGAATGGGGTTGACAGGTGGAAATGGATCGATCGCTTGGGTTTCACTCTCTAATGGGAGAGTGGGATCGACCAAGGATGGGATCGGATCGACTACTTTGTCAACTGGATCAATTAAGGATGTGACCAGATTGACCACTTGATCAACTGGACTGACCGACAGGGGAACCATATTGATCATTCGATCAACTATAGGTGGGTTGAGAGAAATCTTGCGATAAGTAGCTAGAAGTTGAGGCTGTGGAACAGTCATGTCTTCCAGTAATTTTGAGGCTTTGTCCATACAAGGGAAAAGATGAGTTAGATGACGCCCTTTGCATAACATACACGGGAACTTGGCTCTACTTTTCTTCTTCCCAACTATAATGTGACTAGTCGATGGGAAGTCATCAACATGTTGTTCAGAGGCTAATGACATGGGTTGGCAAGGATGTGTAGACCATGCTTCTATAACCTTGGATAGACCAGGGCAATCCTTAAGAATATGGCCACCCTTACAAAGCCTGCAAGGGTACTTGGGCTTATAGGTTGTTGGGATGATATTGACATCATCAACACTCCCAGCACGATTAACAGTAACTGGTTGTTTTCCAACATGTTTGACAGTGGTTGGAAGCTTTCCCCCCAGGCCATGAGGGGGAAAAAATTTCGTAATTTAAGACCAAAAAATGACAAGAATCATGCAATTTCACTACTTCAAATGCAAGGATGCCCCCAATCTAATATAAAGCAAGAAATTAAATCTTTTTGTTTCAAAATTTTCACTAAAATAAATAATGAACTTTGTTAAAACAAAGAAACCCAAACTAAAAGTTTTCTATTAAAACGAACTATTCAGAAGAAATATGATCTTTCCCTAAACAATTTTAAATAAAACACACACTTTTTAATTGAAAGACACTCAAAGCAAGAGACTAATCCTTGAAAACCAAACAAAGCAAAGATGGCTAAAATCAACTCAAAGAATGTCAAGCAGACTATAAACAGATCAATATAGGCTCCAAAAGTTCAATCCAGTTGATCAAAGAAAAACTGGGCATCAAAAAGACAGGAAGACCTAATCCAAAACTTTTACAAATGAGTTCGCAACTTGGTAGTGGGGTACAGTGAGAGAATTAGGGATTCTCGTAGTCTAGATACAGGCAGGGTGTGAGAAGGTCGCACTGAACTGAACAGTAGGGTGCGAACATCAATGATTCTCGCAGGCCACAGAGAGGTACAGTGCGAGAAGGTTTGTAATCAAGAAAAAATTGGAAAAAGGACAAAAAATTTGAGTGAACATTCAGATCCAAAGAGTCTGGATGGATTGCCCACAGACTCAGAGACCAAAATCCAAGCAATCAAAGAAAGGGAAACTAAACTAACTAGGAAACAATCTATTCCCCAATGGAGTGACCAATTTTGTTATCGGAAAAATCGGTAGGTGCGGACACTAACAGATCTCCCTAGATCCACCTAGATATAGAACAAAACACACTAGAACATGACGCTTTCCTTAAGTTTTAAATATTGAACTTACTAACTAAAGAGGGATGGGTGACATACCATTTAAATGTCGCTTCCTCTCACCATCGCTATCCTAGCTCCATTCCAACGCTCATACAATGATGAACCTGCAAAAGAACACAACCATATAAAGTGATAGAAATAGCATAAACTCAATATAAACCTATGTATGTGATCAAGGAATCATACAATAAAACACAACAAGATTTATAGGAAAGAATCATATTAATGTATCATATTAAATGTGAAAGAGATATTACAACCATGGCCTTGATGTCGTAAGGTCCCTTCCAACTATCCTTCATTACCCACACACTTGTTTCTCCAAGGACTCTGAGACCATGGATCTGATAGCTACTCACAATCCATCTTGACAAAGAAAATCTAAAAGCCACTCTAACCAAGCTAACAATCCCAAGCCAAAAACAACTTATCCCTTCTCCATGAGAGCTCCTCTCCTTTTATAAGATGAATAGGATAAGGTGAGGAGGTTAGGATGATCCCACTAAATCATGAAAGTGAGTAAGATCCAAACCATTTAGATGCCACCTCACCATGGAAGTCTCTCCTTCTAGAAGATTCAAGAAAATGATCGTTTTTCCCACGTGTAAGAATTCTTGCACCCTACCTATAGAGCATACTACGAACTCCTCACAACCTAGCTATGATGCAACCTGCAAGAATCAGGCATTCTCGCACCCTAGCTATAATGAAACTTGCAAATTTCCTTTTTTATAGGTTTTTTACAAAGGAAAATGCAATTTCTTTTTCTCGGGAAAAGTTCTTCTCCCTTCCTTCTTCAGGAACTTAGGCCACTGACCCCTCTGAAGGAAACAGATAGGTTTACATCATTAATGGTCATAGGGATGGGGAAAATAATGTGTAACAGTTAGTTATTTCCCATATAGGGATTTGACTTCCCTATGAGGGCCCAAGTGAGGTTGTTGGAGATGTTGGTGGGTTACTAGGACCCTGATAGAGAAAGATTTATCCTCGATGGAAACCCATTGAGAATCGAAGTAGAGAACATCAACTTCTTGACTGGTCTATCACGCCAAGGAGAGGTTGTAAACCTCAAGTCACGTGGAGCAGGGAGTGGGATGAATATTGAGGAGTATATAGATGCCCACTGTGTAGTGGGGACTCCCAAGGTGGGAAGTCAAATCCCTATCCAGGCAATAACTAACTGTTACACATTATTTTCCTCATCCCTATGACCGTTAATGATGTAAACCTATATGTTTCCTTTAGAGGGGTCAATGGCCTGAGTTCCTGAAGAAGGAAGGGAGAAGAACTTTTCCTGAGAAAAAGAAGTTGCATTTTCCTTTGTAAAAACCCTATAAAAAAGGAAGTTCGCAGGTTGCATTATAGCTAGGGTGCGAGAATGTCTGATTCTCACAGGCTGCATCATAGCTAGGTCGCGAGGAGTTTGCAGTCTTCTGTATAGGAACGGTGCGAGAATGCTTACACATGGGAAAAATGAGCATTTTCTCCAATATTCTAGAAGGAGAAACTTCCATGGTGAGGTGGAATCCGAATGGTTTGGATCTTACTCGCTTTCATGATTCAGTGGGATCATCCTAACCTCCTCACCTTATCCTCTTCAGCTTATAAAAGGAGAGGAGCTCTCATGGATAAAGGCTAAGTTTTTTTCGGCTTGGGATTGTTAGCTTGGTTAGAGTGGCTTTCAGATTTTCTTTGTCAAGATAGATTGTGAGTAGCTATCAGATCCATGGTCTCAGAATCCTTGGAGCAAGAAGTGTGTGGGTAACGAAGGATAGTTGGAAGGGACCTTACGAAATCAAGGCCATGGTTGTAATATCTCTTTCACATCTAATATGATACAATAATATGATTCTTTCCTATAAATCTTGTTGTGTTTTATTGTATGATTCCTTGATCACATACATAGGTTTATATTGAGATTATGTTATTTCTATCACTTTGGATGGTTGTGTTCTTTTGCAGGTTCATCATTGTATGAGCGTTGAAATGGATCTAGGATGGCTATGGCAAGAGGAAACGAAATTTAAATGGTATGTCACCCATCCCTCTTTAGTTAGTAAATTCAATATTTAAAACTTAAGAAAAGCGTCATGTTCTGGTGTGTTTTGTTCTAGATCTAGGTGGATCTAGGGAGATATGTTAGTGTCCGCACCTACGGATTTATCCGATAACAAAATTGGTGACTCCACTAGGGAATCGATTGTTTCCTAGTTAGTTTAGTTTCCCTTCCTTTGATTGCTTGGATTATGGTCTCTGAGTCTGTGGGAAATCCATCCAGACTCTCTGGATCTGAATGTTCACTCAAATTTTTTGTCCTTTTTCCAAATTTTTCTTGATTACAAACCTTATCGCACTGTACCTCTCTGTGGCCTGTGAGAATCATTGATGTTCGCACCCTACTGTTTAGTTCAGTGCGACCTTCTTGCACCCTGCTTGTATCTAGAAAGTGAGAATCCATAATTCTCGCAATGTACCCCACTACCAGGCTACGAACTCATTTGTAAAAGTTTTGGATTAGGTCTTGATGTCTTTTTGATGTCCAGTTTTTCTTTGATCAGCTGGATTGAACTTTTGCATCCTATATTGATTTGTTTACAGTCTGCTTGACATTATTTGAGTTGTTTTTAGCCATCTTTTCCTTGTTTGGTTTTCAAGGATTAGTCTCTTGCTTTGAGTGTCTTTCAATTACAAAGTGTGTGTTTTCTTTAGAATTTTTTAGGGAAAGATCATATTTCTTCTGAATAGTTCGCTTTAAAAGAAAACTTTTAGTTTGGGTTTCTTTGTTTTAACAAAGTTCATTATTTCTTTTAGTGAAATTTTTGAAACAAAAAAATTTAATTTCTTGCTTTATATTAGATTGGGGGAATCCTTGCATTTGAAGTAGCGAAATTGAATGATTCTTGTCATTTTTTGGTCTTAAATTTTGAAAACTTTTCCCCCTCATGGCCAGGGGGGAAAGCTTCCAACCATTATCAAACATGTTGGAAAACAACCAGTTATTGTTTATCGTGTTGGGAGTGTTGATGATGTCAAGATCACCCCAACAACCTGTAAGCCCAAGTACCCTTGCAGGCTTTGTAAGGGTAGCCTTATTCTTAAGGATTGCCCTGGTATATCCAAGGTTATAGAAGCATGGTCTACACATCCTCGCCAACCCATGTCGTTAGCCTCTGAACAACATGTTGATGACTTCTCGTCGACTAGTCACGATATAGTTGGGAAGAAGAAAAGTAGAGCCAAGTTCCCGTGTATGTTATGCAAATGGAATCATCTAACTCACTTTGCCCTCGTATGGACAAAGCCTCAAAATTACTGGAAGACATGACTGTTCCACAGCCTCAACTTCCAGCTACTTATTGCAATCTTTCTCTCAACCCACCTGTAGTTGATGGAATGATCAATCTGGTTCCCCTGTCGATTAATCTGGTTGATCAAGTGGTCAATCTAGTCACATCCTTAATTGAACCAGTTGACAAAGTAGTCGATCCGATCCCATCCTCGGTCGATCCCACTCTCCCTTTAGAGAATGTTAACAAAGCGGTTGATCTGATCCCATCCTCGGTCGATCCCACTCTCCCATTATAGAGTGAAACCCAAGTGGTCGATCTGTTTCCACCTATCGACCCCATTCTCCCCTTCGAGAATGAAACCGAATTCATCGATCTGATCTCTCCATCGGTCGATCCTACTCTCCCGCTAGAGAGTAAACCTGATACTGCCCATGTTTTTCTCGTTGATGCAGAATCTACCATGTCGGGGGCTATTCCTCCTTCTCCCATGGAACCCCCTCCAAGTTATGAGGCCATCCATTTTGTTTGGGGTGTGCTAACAGGACCTCGACTTCCCTTTCACATTCCTTTCTAGATTACAGTACAGGTTTGTGGTCGAGACATTCCTCAGACACTAATAGATGAAGGTGCATCCGTTAGTATTTTGTCCTCTTTTGCTTGGCAAGCTTTGGGTTGTCCTCGACTTGCGTCGGTTACGCAGAATCTATTAGCTTTTAAAAGAAGAACCAGTCAACCTTTAGGGACCCTTCCTCGGTCTCCTGTAACTTTGGGAAGGAAAACTGTCTTTATTGACGTCATGGTAGTCCAAGACCCCTTGGATTTTTCTTTACTACTTGGGCGATATTATGTCTATGCCATGAAAGCTATTGTGTCTACTTTTTTTCATGTAATATATTTCCCTCACGATGGAAGAGTTGTGACTGTTGATCAACTTTCATTCATTGACCCCGCCTGGATTGCCTCCCTAAATGGTTCTTATATGAAGACAGTATCTCCCCTGCCACATGTCAATTATCTGGCATTGTCTCCCATGACTTCAACTTCTGATGACTTAGATCCAATAGTTGACATGGTGATCTCTTCGATAGGATTATTGGAGCCTAATATCTTTACTCCTGTCATGACCCTCAACATGGTGACCTTCCAGAGTGTGTTTCTTCCTTCCAGTGAAGACCTCTTGGAAGCCATGACCGAGTTTTATCCCTTGACATGGTGTCATTCAGGAGCATTTTCCTCTTGGAATCCATGATCAAGAAGAGATATTTCGAGGATACTTTTTGCATCTCTAAGTCAACCTCATTAAAAAATGAAACAGAGGTCTTTGAGCATGGTTTTCTAATTTCAATCTCATTAAAAAATGAAGCCACTTACGAGGTGTTAACGCTCTGTAATTTGCCCAAGGCTGCAGAGGCAATCACAGAGGTAACCTCGAACCACTTGGAGTCTTGGATCTAGCCCTCCAAGACTCAGAGAGGGATCTCTCTTTCTAAATTAACTTGGTATGAAATAGGACAGATGTTAGGCTAGCTATGAAAGTATGGGGTTGGGGTTTTTGAAATATTTAGATGAGGATGTGGTTGACGAGTTTCTCAGATCACCATTGGGATATGGGATCTGTTTATAAGATAATGATCAAAATAGATCTAGAGGTAAATGTATCCACAGGGAAAGATAGTAACAATTTTGGATCGTCTTAAGCTTGAATGGTGTCAATTGAGGAAGAAATGGGGGAGGAAAAACTAAGCAAATGAGCAGTTAAGAATTCATAAACTGAGTTTTAGAAGAAAACATAAAGATTATTGAAAAATTGGACAAAGAGTATGCATGCATAAATTCTTCTCCATTTACTCTTTTTCAATAATAAGAAATGAAATTGTTGGAATGATAGCAGAGAAATAACTAAAAACAGACAAGGAACACACCACCAACACTGCTACACAAGAATCCTTTAAATCATTTCGCTATTACTGCTCAGTCATTCAAAAATTACAGAAAAAACACCTCCTGGAGTAGCAAGGCCCACAGTCCAGCCAAAAGAGAGAAACTTCACACAGGTCGAACCCTCTTTTTGTCTTTTACATGTGTATATAAACAAAAATTGCTATCAGTCCTCAAAAATTCGAACTCTACCCCTGCTTTCTAAAAATAGAAAATAGTTACAATAATTGACACATGTCACAGATAGTCTCCCACACATAGGGGTAGATTATAACAGAAATGACACATGAAAAACCTCTCCAGATTTCCCGAGTGTTGTTTCAGTAGAGTCCTTTTCCATTTGCAGGGAAGACAACACATTGACAGGTGGAGAAAAAGCGTTCCCTTTACTGGTCTTCATGATATCTTCAATAAATGCCAAGAAGATGACAAGGCACTTTGAAATCCTGTTGTGACAGATGGACAATTTTTGCCACTAATTTCAAGAGCCACTTAACCATTTTTCCTTAATACCTGCCTCAAAAATTGAAAAGGGTGATGATCTGTATCACTTTAACCTTTTTCTTTCGTTTGGCACCGCTTTCACAAAATATCGACCTCAGAAATTTTGATATGTACGAAACATGAACATTTTGTCATTCTTTATGCTTTTGGTAGCTTATAGGACTCAAACAGCAAAGGGTTAGTCGTCAGAAGGGTAGCTTGCGGCAGCTAATGACACCTTGAGGAAAACAAATACGCTGCCGAAAATGCTAAATTTTCCACCACTGTCCAAAACTACAAAAAGAGACTTTCTTCGACCTACCTACTCATGAGGGTCTTCATTTAGGTTCTCAGCAACTTGAGCGAGAGCTCTTAAATCAAAATGTTCTCTTGGATTAGGATTCTTTAGCCTCAGTTTGATCCTCAAACTTTTAATCACTTTGAGCAATTTATGATTTTCCTTGAGCAATTTTTTGTTCCTCTTCTGTTCCTTGACATGCATTTTAGCTAATCTTTCAAAACAATCCCTTACCTCATCTGAAGTGTTTCTTATAGTCTGGTTTTGGGATTTGATGACCCTCTCAAGCATCTTCATCTCTAATATTTATTCTTGGAGTTCTTCAACTTTTGATGGTTTGCTGACCTTGTTGTGCCTGTTGGTTGATGTTTCAGGAATCTCCAAGTCTAGGACCTCTGATGGAAAAGGTGCTTCTCTGAAAGCATCATGTTCAGGAACTTCCCTTTCCTCTGGCTCTAAATCCTCCTCTGAATCTGTATAAGGCACATTCAAAACGTTTTTACCAGAGGCATTTGTTTTCCCTTCTATATCTTGGCTAAAAATGAGCATCTTCTTGGCTTTCTTGGACTTTGAAGAAGAAGTTGGGCCCTCTATAATTACTGGGGAAATGGCTCTCCTTTTTCTTTTTTTTCTCTGTGGTGTTGAAAGCTTAATGATTGAAGTCTTCTTCTGGTCCTTGGGCTGGGGTTCTAGTTCAAATTTGCCCCAAAAAGGAAGATACTCCCAACTCCTATCCCTCTTCTGTAATTCTTGAAACACTATGAGTTTGATAAGACTGTGATGGGAGAGTCTACTCTGCACCTTGCTAGGTAGGGCCTGAACCTGGTGTGTCATCTTTGTTAGACTTTTGTGAAGGTAGAAGGGCAGATTTAGATGACACCTACCTGTGAAATGATTCATAAGCTTGAAATGATAGAACATCACTCTACTATATCTGCATTCACACGTTATGTATACCTGGATGGATTTGAGAAAACGTTGCCACTTCTCTTCCAAGTAGGATCTAGGGATATCCTTTTTCAAAGTGATACCTTTATGTTCGGGTTTGAGATAAGACCTGAACTCAATATCTTTGATAGTGGTCGACTTGAACCATCTTTCACCAGTCCTTGGCATATTTGTCACCGCTGCCACAACTGCTTCATCAACCTGCACTTCAATTGTTCCAACTTTGGCTTTGGCTCCATCAAAGGTCAATGTGAATGCTTTAGCCACGCCTTGATGAAATCCTTGGAGTTTTTCACAGAACCTATAAAAACCAACGTCTCTGAACATCTGGAAAATCTCAGGGTGAGATTCCAGATAAGCTATGCCACTGAGCTCCTTCCTGAGCAAATTTCCTCCCTTCTTCATTTGCAATAACAGTTGTCAATACCTGCACTACAACAAAATCGGACGTGGGAAAATCTAGTGGCGCTGATAGGGAATGAATTGAAGTTAGGGCAAGGGAAAATGCGTGATATGGAGGAAAAATATTTGAATGAAAAACCCTTAATAAATAATGAAAATCCAACCATGGTGATGATTGTGCCATTCGACCAGGACGAAAAGAAAAAAACACGTGATGGATCAGGTAAAGACACATGATGCGAACTTATGGGGATCGGATCTACTAGATTGGGGTTATAAAAAAATCATAACAGACAATAGTCACTTGCCCAGATCGTATTATGATTTGATTTCAGTTGATTTTGGCAGCATTTGGGATGATGACGTTGTGTAGTGATGGCGGTTTGAGAATCTGATGGGACAGCTTGATCGTTAACCGCCTATGTGCTTCTGATAGCTTAAAACACCTCACACATATCATTTTAGCTATCGAAATAGACACCTTTCGACAGATTGGAATACTTTGAGGAAACGCCCTTAGCTGTCGCAAGTGAAAATTTGGAGTTTTTCTAATAAAAATACAGGCTCATCACTTTCTTTGGAAAAGATAGGTCTAAAGCCCCTCTTAAAAACCTCCAACTCAAAAAATCATTTGTCTAATGATCCATGTTGTTTCCCTACTGAACATAACTTGGAAAATTTTATGTCAAAAGGACAGCAAGACCAGCAATCCATGAACTTCATTATGACACTCACCAATCATATCTGGATGACTAGGTCTCCTATTATTATAGGATACTAACATAGGCTCCACCTGGGGAAGATAGCTCTGAAGGGGGTTTCTAGAACCGTTGATCTATGGGAACTTGATAATCAGTGTCTTATCCATCGGGCTGTTCCCCAATATGCAACCTGATCTGCTACAAAATCCCTGGTAGCTGAAAATCTTGAACTGAAACCAAAACTCTCTGCAAACTAAAGTCTGGATCACACTTGAAATGAAAATCTGAAAAGCTATCTGAAATTGAAACTATAAAAATGCTTAGAGTATTGAACTTATATTCACCCATCTACCTACCCTAATCTACCTCATAATTTTGTTGAATCAGGTAATACAGAAATGCAAATGAAGCCAGTCCAGTAGCTGCAAAAACAAATGGACAACTTGACTGCTTGTCGGTGAAATCCTAAGTATACCTTGATTATGTGTCCTCATAATATGAAATGGCATTTGTTGGCATTTTTGGTCCTTATAGGGAAAACATGTTTGAAAACTCAAACTAATATGGAACTCCATGTAATCCTCTATAGGATCAATTAAAACATGATGCACAATATTTGCCTCTAGATCTTCGATGACTAGTTGATCAATTGCATCCTTAAAATTAAACCATGCATCTACAACTTCAGCCTTATACTTGAAGACATAACCATCATCAATCTGCAAATCAACAGGTAGTACGATTTCCTCTTGCTTTGGAGAAGGAAGATTTTCCAAGAATTCTTTGAGATCTAGGAAATTATATGACTGAATTTGAGAATCCAAAAGTTCAATATCATTTTGGAATTTTTCAATAACTAGCTCAAGAAAACAGATTTTACTTTTAGGATAAAATTTGCTCGATTCCAAAATACAAAACACAGTTGTTAAAAATTCTTCGTCAATGTGAAATTTTGCTAACTTATGCCTGAATTCGTCTATGGCTTCACAAGATATAGGCTTTTCCACATACCATGTCACCTTGAAACATCATCAAGGCTTTGAAATCTGGATTCTTCAGCAGTGAAGTCGCTTGTGAACTTTGAAGCTCGGGATCTTGAACAATGGAGTCGCCAGGTGAATGGTACAACCTTCCGGTGTTTGGCTTATGTTTACCATCAGAAGTCAAATATGAACTTGAAATATTTTCTGGAGAACTCGAAAGCTCGCGTCCCCAGTGGAGTCACCAAAATGCTAACACTCTGTAATTTTCCCAAGGCTGCAGAGGCAATCACAGAGGTAACCTCGAACCACTTGGAGTCTTGGATCTAGCCCTCCAAGACTCAGAGAGGGATCTCTCTTTCTGAATTAACTTGGTATGGAATAGGACAGATGTTAGGCTAGCTATGAAAGTATGGGGTTGGGGTTTTTGAAATATTTAGATGAGGATGTGGTTGACGAGTTTCTCAGATCACCATTGGGCTATGGGGTCTGTTTATAAGATAATGATCAAAACATATCTAGAGGTAAATGTATCCACAGGGAAACATAGTAACAATTTTGGATCGTCTTAAGCTTGAATGGTGTCGATTGAGGAAGAAATGGGGGAGGAAAAACTGAGAAAATGAGCAATTAAGAATTCATAAACTGAGTTTTAGAAGAAAACATAAAGATTATTGAAAAATTGGACAAAGAGTATGCATGCATAAATTCTTCTCCATTTACTCTTTTTCAATAATAAGAAATGAAATTGTTGGAATGATAGCAGAGAAATAACTAAAAATAGACAAGGAACACACCACCAACACTGCTACACAAGAATCCTTTAAATCATTTCTCTATTACTGTTCAGTCATTCAAAAATTACAGACAAAACACCTCTTGGAGTAGTAAGGCCCACAATCCAGCCAAAAGAGAGAAACTTCACACAAGTCGAACCCTCTTTTTGTCTTTTACATGTGTATATAAACAAAAATTGCTATCAGTCCTCAAAAATTTGAACTCTACCCCTGCTTTCTAAAAATAGAAAATAGTTACAATAATTGACACATGTCACAGATATTCTCCCACACATAGGGGTCGATTATAACAGAAATGACACATGCAAAACCTCTCCAGATTTCCCAAGTGTTGTTTCAATAGAGTCATTTTCCATTCGAAGGGAAGACAGCACATCGACAGGTGGAGAAAAAGCGTTCCCTTTACTGGTCTTCACGATATCTTCAATAAATGCCAAGAAGATGACAAGGCACTTTGAAATCCTACTGTGACAGATGAACAATTTTTACCACAAATTTCAAGAGCCACTTAACCATTTTTCCTTAATACTTGCCTCAAAACTTGAAAAGGGTGATGATCTGTATCACTTTAACCTTTATCTTTCGTTTGTCACCCCTTTCACAAAATTTCAACCTCAGAAATTTCGATCTGTGTGAAACATGAACATTCTGTCATTATTTTCGCTTTTGGTAGCTTATAGGATTAAAACAGCAAAGGGTTATCCGTCAGAAGGGTAGCTTGCGGCAGCTAATGACGCCTTGAGGAAAATGAATACGCTGGAAAAAATTATGAATTTTCCACCACTATCCAAAACTGCAAAAAGAGACTTTCTTCGACCTACCTACTCCTGAGGGTCATCATTTAGGTTCTTAGCAACTTCAGCAAGAGCTCTTAAATTAGAATGTGCTCTTGGCTTAGGATTCTTTAGCCTCAGTTTGATCCTCAAACTTTTAATCACTTTAAGCAATTTACGATTTTCCTTGAGCAATTTTTTGTTCCTCTTTTGTTCCTTGACATGCATTTTAGCTAATCTTTCAAAACAATCCCTTACCTCATCTGAAGTGTTGCTTATAGTCTGGTTTTGGGATTTGATGACCCTCTCAAGCATCTTCATCTCTAATATTTCTTCTTGGATTTCTTCAACTTTTGATGGTTTGTTGACCTTGCTATGCCTGCTGGTAGATGTTTTAGGAATCTTCAAGTCTGGGACCTCTGATGGAAAAGGTGCTTCTCTGAAAGCATCCTGTTTAGGAACTTCCCTTTCCTATGGCTCTAAATCCTCCTCTGAATCTGTATAAGGCAGATTCAAAACGTTTTTACCAGAGGCATTCATTTTCCCTTCTATATCTTGTCTAAAAATGAGCATCTTCTTGGCTTTCTTGGACTTTGAAGAAGAAGTTGGGCCCTCTATAATTACTGGGGAAATGGCTCTCCTTTTTCTTTTAATGCTCTGTGGTGTTGAAAGATTAATAATTGAATTCTTCTTCTGGTCCTTGGGCTAGGGTTCTGGTTCAAATTCGCCCCAAAAAAGAAGATACTCCGAACTCTTATCCCTCTTCTGTAATTCTTGAAACACTATGAGTTTGATAAGACTGTGATGGGAGAGTCTACTCTGCACCTTGCTAGGTAGGGCCTGAACCTGGTGTGTCATCTTTGTTAGACTTTTGTGAAGGTAGAAGGGAAGATTCAGAGGACACCTACCTGTGAAATGATTCATAATCTTGAAATGATAGAACATCACTCTACTATATCTGCCTTCACACGTTATGTATACTTGGATGGCTTTGAGAAAACGTTGCCACTTCTCTTCCAAGTAGGATCTAGGGATATCCTTTTTCAAAGTGATACCTTTATGTTCGGGTTTGAGATAAGACCTGAACTCAATATCTTTGATAGTGGTCGACTTGAACCATCTTTCACCAGTCCTTGGCATATTTGTCACCGCTGCTACAACTGCTTCATCAACCTGCACTTCAATTGTTCCAACTTTGGCTTTGGCTCCATCAAAGGTCAATGTGAATGCTTCATCCATGCCTTGATGAAATCCTTGGAGTTTTTCACAGAACCTACAACAACCAACGTCTCTGAACATCTGGAAAATCTCAGGGTGAGATTCCAGATAAGTTATGCCACTTAGCTCCTTCCTGAGCAAATTTCCTCCCTTCTTCATTTGCAATAACAGTTGTCAATACCTGCACTACAACAAAATCGGATGTGGGAAAATCTAGTGGCGTTGATAGGGAACGAATTGAAGTTCAGGCGAGGGAAAATGCGTGATATGGAGGAAAAAGATTTGAATGAAAAACCCTTAATAAATAATGAAAATCCAACCATAGTGATGATTGTGCCATTCGACCAGGACGAAAAGAAAAAACCACGTGATGGATCAGGTAAAGACACATGATGCAAATGTATGGGGATCGGATCTACTAGATTGGGGTTATTAAAAAATCATAACAGACAATAGTCACTTGCCCAGATCGTATTATGATTTGATTTCAGTTGATTTCGACAGCATTTGGGATGATGATGTTGTGTACTGATGGCGGTTTGAGAATCCGATGGGACAGCTTGACCGTTAACCGCCTCTGTTCTTCCGACAGCTTAAAACACCTCACACATATCATTTTAGCTATCGAAATAGACACCTTTCGGCAGCTTGGAATACTTTGAGGAAATGCCCTTAGCTACCGCAAGTGAAAATTTGGAGTTTTTCTAATAAAAATACAGGCTCATCACTTTCTTTGGAAAAGATAGGTCTAAAGCCCCTCTTAAAAACCTCCAACTCAAAAAATCATTTGTTTAATGATCCATGTTGTTTTCCTACTGAACATAACTTGGAAAATTTTATGTCAAAAGGATAGCAAGACCAGCGATCCATGAACTTCATTATGACACCCACCAATCATATGTGGATGACCAGGTCTACTATTAGTATAGGATACTAACACAAGGATAGTTTTTTCGTCTCTGTGGAAACCTCGTTAAAAAATGAAACAGAGGTTACGAGCATAGTTCTTGTTTATGTGCCATGCTTGTTAAAAAATGAAATAATCTTCCCCCTCTCTGTTTGAGTCAAGTCCTTCGTCTAGTATTTGAAGCTTCCTTTCATTCTCCTTTACAGTTGGATGAAACGAAGCTTGGGGTGCATTTGGCTTCAGCCTCTGGACTTCATGTTGAAGTTAAATTGCTAGCTTCTTAAGATGGGGGCTAAGTACCAACCATCCCTGTGTTATGCGTTGGGAAGTCGCAAGCATAGTTTTCTATGGTTCAAGCTTGTGTAAAAATGAAACCACTTACCTCAAGCATAGTTTCCTCTAGTTCAAGCTTGCATAAAAAAGGAAACCAGGTCCAAGCATAGTTTCCTCTGGTTCAAGCTTGTGTAAAAAATGAAACCAAGTCCAAGCATAGTTTTGTTTTGTTTTAAAGCTTGCGTAAAAATAAAAACAATCCCGAGCTTAGAATTTGTTCTTTCTCATGCTCGTAAATACATGAGAATAAGTTATTGAGCTTAGTCTTTGTTCTTTCTCGTGCTCATAAATCAATGAGAATGTAACCGAGTATAATTTTATCACTTTTTCGGACTCGTAAAGGTTATACGAAAAAGGAACCCCCTGGAGTTCCCTTTAAGCTCTTTTCAGACTCTCTAAACATGAAAATATTGCCAAGCGATCTTGTTCTTTTCACGCTCGTAGAATTATTTGACGAAAACGTTCAGTGAGTGATAGTTTATCACTTTTTCGGTCTCGTCGAACTAATTTATGAAAAAGGAACTGGAAGAGTTCTCTTTAATTGTTTTTAAGACTCTCAAAACATGAAAAACCCCTGAGTTTTCTTTCTTTGGACTCATAAAACAAACATTGAAAGGCCCATATGGGACTGGAGTTTTCTTTAATTGTTTTTTAGACTCTCTAAACATGAAAAACCCATGATTTTTCTTTTTTTGGACTCGTAAAACAAACATCGAAAGGCCTATATGGGACCTAACCACTCCTTCCTAGGGTTCGTTAAACATACTTTGAGGGACTCATCTGAAAGATGAGCTTACATTACAAGCATATGTTATCCTCCTCAAGCTTGTGTAAAAATAAAGAGGTACTCGCCAGAGATGGTGGGGGAAAAAATTGGGAAAGAAATGTGTCTAAACCTGTATTCCATGGAAGAGTCGCTTTTGAACATGACACCCTTTCACTTGCCTTGTGTCTAGGTTGGAAAATCCACTTGTCTCCTGATCATACTCCTATAAGATTACAAATTGGTCTGTGATCCTTGTTGTTGAGTCAGTATTTCCAAGACAGTTGTCACGTCATCAATATGTTCAAAGAGAAATTCAACCCGGAAAGCCTTCTATTGCGTTGGCCATCCCTGAGTCAGTCCTGAATCACTTGTTACTCTGACCTACCTCAAATCTTGTTACATGTTTCGTGTCATTGATGTGGGATACATTAAGGCCCTCCTCTGATGAGTCTTTTCCTGTCGACTTCAACTCATTATCTAGGAATTAGACTTAGAAACCAATTGGTACCTTGGAACTTGCATGCCTCAATGGCAGGTTTCCTCACTTTCGACAGTGGGTTTTCATTATCGACCCATGATCGAGAGATTCCGTCGAGTGTTCGACCTCATCTCATTGATTCACATTCATTGGATTGTACTAAAGTACCTTGAGATTCATTGACATTAATGGTGATTTGTCTCGCACTTGTTAACGGTATTCACTAACGACCGGTAATCAAGTGGTTTCTACCATGTTCAACTTCGACACATGTATTCACATGGTTAGATTCGTACTATAGAGTGGTGGAGATGAAGACCCTAGATATTTTCTGACAGATCTAGGTTGCGTTGGAGTATATTCAGTTTGTACTTTTGCATAGATCCACATTGTATATCTCATGGCTATGTTCAAATTTGAGTCTTTAACACATAGATCCGCAGTGTATTTTTGGTGGCTATGTTCAGATTTGAGTCATAATGGCATGGATCCACAATGTGTGTTTGGTAGCCATGACATGTCTTACTTGACATGGATCTTCACATGTTAGCATTTATTCTCTGATTCATTTGTATTTTGAGTATGGGAATGCCTACCTCAGTGATGATATATTATTGTACTGTATTTTCTTGTTTGTTGGCAGGTTTCCGACCGACTATTCCTTGTTCCCTACACACACTCGACAAAGTATTCCAGCTATCACTTTGTTCTAACTTCATACTTTGGGGGGCTCTATGTTACACATTATTTTCATCATCCCTATGATCGTTAATTATGTAAACCTATATGTTGCCTTCAGAGGGGTCAGTGGCTTGAGTTCCTGAAGAAGGAAGGGAGAATAACTTTTCCTGCGAAAATAAGTTGCATTTTCCTTTGTAAAAACCCTATAAAAAAGGAATTTCGCAGGATGCATTATAGCTAGGGTGCGAGAAAGCCTGATTCTCGCAGGCTGCATCATAGCTAGGTTGTGAGGAGTTCACAGTCTTCTCTATAGGCAGGGTGCGAGAATGCTTACACGTGGGAAAAACGAGCGTTTTCTCGAATCTTCTAGAAGGAGAAACTTCCATGGTGAGGTGGCATCCAAATGGTTTGGATCTTTGTCAGTTTCATGATTTAGTGGGATCATCCTAACCTCCTCACCTTATCGTCTTTAGCTTATAAAAGGAGAGGAGCTCTCATGGAGAAGGGCTAAGTTGTTTTTGGCTTGGGATTGTTAGCTTGGTTAGAGCGGCTTTCAGATTTTCTTTGTCAAGATAGATTGTGAGTAGCTATCAGATCCACGGTCTCAGAATCCTTGGAGAAAGAAGTGTGTGGGGAACGAAGGACAGTTGGAAGGGACCTTATGACATCAAGGCCATGGTTGTAATATCTCTTTCACATTTAATATGATAGAGTAATATGATTCTTTTCTATAAAGCTTGTTGTGTTTTATTGTATGATTCCTTGATCACATACATAGGTTTATATTGAGTTTATGCTATTTCTATCACTTTGGATGGTTGTGTTCTTTTGCAGGTTCATCATTGTATGAGTGTTGGAACGGATCTAGGATGGCGATGGCGAGAGGAAGAACCATTTAAATGGTATGTCACCCATCCCTCTTTAGTTAGTAAATTCAATATTTAAAACTTAAGGAAAGCGTCATGTTCTAGTGTGTTTTGTTCTAGATCTAGGTGGATCTACGGAGATCTGTTAGTGTCTGCACCTACAGATTTATCCGATAACAAAATTGACGACTCCGCTGGGGAACGGATTTTTTCTTAGTTAGTCTAGTTTCCCTTACTTTGATTGCTTGATTTATGGTCTTTGAGTTTGTGGGAGATCCATCCAGACTCTCTGGATCTGAATGTTCACTCAATTTTTTTTTCCTTTTTCCAAATTTTTCTTGATTACAAACCTTCTCACACTGTACCTCTCTATGGCCTGCAAGAATCATTGATGTTGGCACCCTACTGTTCATTTTAGTGCGACCTTCTCGCACCTTGCATGTATCTAGACTGCGAGAGTCCCTAATTCTCGCACTGTACCCCACTACCAGGCTGCGAACTCATTTGTAAAAGTTTTGGATTAGGTCTTCCTGTCTTTTTGATGCCCAGTTTTGCTTTGATCAACTGGATTGAAATTTTGGAGCCTATATTGATCTGTTTACAGTCTCCTTGAAATTCTTTGAGTTGCTTTTAGCCATCTTTGCTTTGCTTGGTTTTGAAGGATTAGTCTCTTTCTTTGAGTGTCTTTCAATTACAAAGCATGTGTTTTCTTTAGAATTGTTTAGGAAAAGATCATATTTCTTCTGAATAGTTCTCTTTAAAAGAAGACTTTTAGTTTGGGTTTCTTTGTTTTAACAAAGTTCATTATTTCTTTTAGAAAAAAATTTGAAACAAAAAATTTTAATTTCTTGCTTTAAATTAGATTTGGGGCATCCTTCCATTTGAAGTAGCGAAATTGCATGATTCTTGGCATTTTTTGGTCTTAAATTCCGAAAAATTTTCCCCCTCATGGCCGGGGGGGAAAGCTTCCAACCACTGTCAAACATGTTGGAAAACAACCAGTTACTGTTAATCATGTTGGGAGTGTTGATGATGTTAAGATCACCCCAACAACCTATAATCCCAAGTACCCTTGCAGGCTTTGTAAGGGTAGCCATCTTCTTAAGGATTGCCCTGGTATATCCAAGGTTATAGAATCATGGTCTACACATCCTCGCCAACCCATGTCAATAGCCTCTGAACAACATGTTGATGACTTCCCATTGACTAGTCATGATATAGTTGGGAAGAAGAAAAGTAGAGCCAAGTTACTGTGTATGTTATATAAAGGGTGTCATCTAACTCATCTTTTCCCTCGTATGGAAAAAGCCTTGAAATTAATGGAAGACATGACTGTTCCACAGCCTCAACTTCCAGCTGCTTATCGCAATATTTCTCTCAACCCACCTGTAGTTGATGGAATGATCAATCTGGTTCCCCTGTCGGTCAGTCTGGTTGATCAAGTGGTCAATTTGGTCTCGTCCTTAATTGAACCAGTTGACAAAGTAGTTGATCCGATCCCATCCTCGGTCGATCCCACTCTCCCTTTAGAGAGTGTTAACAAAGTGGTTGATCCGATCCCATCCTCGGTTGATCCCACTCTCCCGTTAGAGAGTGAAACCCAAGCGGTCGATCTGTTTCCACCTGTTGACCCCATTCTCCCCTTAGAGAATGAAACCCAAGCAGTCGATCTGATCTCTCCATCGGTCGATCCTACTCTCCCGCTAGAGAGTAAACCTGATACTGCCCATGATTTTCTCATTGATACAGAATCTACCATGTCGGGGGTTGTTCCTCCTTCTCCCATGGAACCCCCTCCAAGTTATGAGGCCATCCATTTTGATCGGGGTGTGCTAACAGGACCTCGTCTTCCCTCTCACATTCCTTTCCAGATTACAGTACAAGTTTGTGGTCGAGACGTTCCTCATACACTAATAGATGAAGGTGCATCCGTTAGTATTTTTTCCTCTTTGCTTAGAAAGATTTGGGTTTTCCTCCACTTGCGTCGGTTACGCAGAATCTATTAGATTTTAACAGAAGAACCAGTCAACCTTTAGGGACCCTTCCTCAGTTTCCTATAACTTTGGGAAGGAAAACTCTCCTTATTGATGTCATGGTAGTCCAAGACCCCTTGGATTTAGCTTTACTGCTTGGGTGGGATATGTCTATGCCATGAAATCTATTGTGTCTACTTTTTTTCATGTGATATATTTCCCTCACGATGGAAGAGTTGTAACTGTTGATCAACTTTCATTCATTGACCCCACCTGGATTGCCTCCCTAAATGGTTCTTATATGAATACAGTATCGCCCCTGCCACATGTCAATTATGTGGCATTGTCTTTGTCTCCCATGACTTCAACTTCTGATGACTTAGATCCAATAGTTGACATGGTGATCTCTTCTATAAGGTTATTAGAGCCTGATCTCTTTACTCCTGTCACGACCCTCAACATGGTGTCCTTCCAAAGTGTGTTTCTTCCTTCCAGTGAAGACCTCTTAGAATCCATGACCAAGTTTTGTCCCTTGACATGGTGTCATTCCGAAGCATTGTCCTCTTGGAATCCATGATCAAGAAGAGAGATTCCAAGGATAGTTTTTTTCATCTCTAAGGAAACCTCGTTAAAACATGAGACAAAGGTTGTTATCACTGACATTTCGTCTGCAAATGGTTACAGGAATTCAGCATCACCAAACAGTTATGAGTTCACCCATGGACCAAGGATATCACAAAATCATTCCCAAAGGGTCAAAACTATACAACTAGTGCAAAAATTAAAGGGCTCTATGCAGGCATAGGGCATGTGTGCACATGCACAAAATAGAAACGCAAGATTCGCACACATGCACATGATGCGCGACTGTTGTCGCAAAAAGCTGCGCACCTGAGAAACAGCGCATTTATGAGAGTGGTCGGCCTCCCACCCACTTCTAGTTCAGCTTCCAAGTTGATTTGACACTCAAATTTGGACTGGATTCGACTAGGTGGCTGGTCAAAGACCTAGAAATGCCCTAATTAGCCTCTTTACACACTACAAACTAGTTGAACAATACCTCAAAGGAATGCTATAAAAAGGCCATGGATACACTTCATTTTTCAAGGAATTCATAGCAAAGTTATGCTGCCATTATTCTCTTGAGGAATATTCTATCCTTGCCAAGAGTATACTTGCATCATTGCATAGGGAAATCCATCTCACCCCTTGAGTGGATTAGCAAAGAATTCTTTCACCATTTTCATTTTCATTTTCAAAGTTGTAAGAAGAGCTTATTTGTGGGGGTCCAAGAGCCCTCCCTTGGAGGAAGAAGGGACTCATATTCCTCTTGCTTCTCGGTGTTTTCTTTCACTAATATCAGCCTTATCATTGGTGACATGGGTCTCATTGTTTCTTTTGTCCTTATGTCCCTATGTTCATTAATTTATTTGTTGTTTTATTTCTTAGTTTAATTCTTAGTTATTGTTTTATATTTCTTTCTCTAACACTTTTCCTTGCAGTTGTCCTGCTTAGAAAACCCAACTAAGCTTGCAAGAACCTCTATTTTTCTCACTAAGGTGACGAAAGAGGCGCAACAGATTGGAAACTCCACCAGGGAAAGGTATCAATTTCCTACCCCATTTCAATTTTTCTAGCTCTTCTTTTGGTTTATTTAACTTGCAAGTGCATTAACCAGCCTAAGCCAACCTGCCAATCATCCAATTCCAAGGTGAATTGAGATAATTCCATCCAGAATTTTCATTCACGATCATGTGTCACCTATGCACGGGTTTTGTGGCCCACGGACATGCATCATGCGCACATGCACCCAAGTCACAGTTTTTTTCTGCGCACGTGCGCTCATTAACTCTTTTCGGTCTGTGCACATGCGCTCTGTGCGCCTCTGTCTCCACTGAGACCCGTGCACCTGTGCAAAAAATTCACATTGTAAATTTTTTGAGATGTGAGGAAGGCCCTTAGCCTTCTTAAAAGTGATTTCAAACATGTTTTAAAGCTACACCACACTTAGTCCCCTCTTCATATAAAGGGGTTAGTAAAAAACACATAGGCACTTAGGGGGTTAAAATCATTATTTCCTCTTTTGCTTTCATTTTCGCCACATGGATGGCTTGTTTTGACCCAAAATATAAGTTGGAAATCATTTTTAATCACATTTAACTTGCATTGGGACTAGAAGTTGGATAACAATCGCTTAGTATGCTCTTCTCTCGCGCCTCCAAGCGACCTTGAGAATCAGAAAAATATTGCGAAACAATTTCATCTCCCTTAAGAAGATTAAAACCTTTAGGAGAGGACAACAACCCTTCTTGGGACTCCTCTTAGTTTATTTTTTCAAACACATCTTAAGATTGTAACGGGCCCATACATTCCCACATGTCACAAAGATAGGATAGTGCTTGAAATTTACTTTCTTAGATCAAATCACTAGGGAAGTTTAAAGGTTTTGTAACGGGCCCATACATGTCCACATGATCACAATCTAGGATATTTTCAAAGATTTTCTTAGATTAAATCACAATAGGGAGTTAAAGGAATAGTAACAGACCCACATGTCCACATGCTAGCTTCCTAGGGACTTTTGAATTACGCAAGGTTGTACCAAAGGCACTTAGTTAATTAGGTAATCAACACTTGTAAGGACCAAGCGAAGCCCACATGTAGCAAGGTGACACCTAATTCCTTAAAAAATTGACACACTTTCACTCATTCACACACAAAAGTCACTTATCACTCACATAGCTTCTTCTTGAAACGTGAAGGTCAAAGTAAGTTTCCTCCAAAGGGATTCCGAAACACCCCACCCTTTTCTTGACGAAACTATCCACTCCCATTTAAATTCAACGATGTTGGTTAACACCCCCAACCTCTCAAAACAACTACATCTAAATTTTTTCTAAAAAATCACTAAGTTTTCCTCCACAGGAGGTGCCAAAAGAAATTTTTTAGTCTAGGTAGGATTTCGGGGATAGGCATCCAAATAACTCCCCGTCATCTGGTTCTCACATTGTCAAAACCATAGAAGTTGTCAAATAGGGAACTGAAAATCCTCCAAGTCAAGTGTTCCTATTACCATATGGTAGGGAGATACCCTTGAAGGGTTGAAGGCCGAGGTCTGGTTGTTCTATGTGTCCCCCCTTGAGGCACCCACCTCTTGGACGGGATCCAACCCGTGACCCATTTCTGAGGCCGAAAATCTAAATGTCGCACTTTGATCGAGGTACCTAGTGACCAAATTTTAGGACATCTACCCAAGTGGAAATTGTGGGCTTAAATTGCACCTTGATCAGATTTTGTGTGGCTATTGGAAAATATCTCCAACTCTTTCGGGATATGCCCCCTTTACCCCTCATTATAACCGATTATTTCATCCTTCACTAGTTCCTCTTCTGGTGACTTCAAACCCCACTGTTGAGTACTATTGGAAGGTCCAGTGCTATTTGAGAGGAAGGACGTTACATCTTTTAGGACATGAGCATTTGTTTTCTTTGATTCCCCACACGGACAAAACCCACTTATCCACATATATGCTTATTTTTCAAACCACTTTATGTATGATGCACTTCTGATTACATTTTGATTTGGATATATATATTGTGTAAAGTTCAAAATTTTCAACAAAGGTTCTTGTTTACTTTCTCTCATCACATTTTCACACACATCCACTCATCTAGTCGGACATCATAGAGGACCCACATAACCCCCATCATTCCAGATGCTTACTAAACCTCCCTCCTATTTTAGGGGGAGTTCCTAGTCTTGCCACCTCATCGACACCACCTTCACACACTCCTGTGAGTGCCACTATATTAGGATCAGCCTTGCTTGGTTCCACATTGCTTGGGTCCACTTCCCAAGGTCTTCTGTCCACTCGCTCTAGTTTAAATGGAAGCAGAGGACCAACTTCCTCTCAAGGGGGAAGTACCAACCCACCTAGCCCCCCTCCAAGGTCAGGTTCACAACACACTTACACCATGGTTGGAGCTAATCCTCCCCCCCCCACTGCAGATGCCATATTTGGCCTCTATTAACATACCAAATCTAAGAAAACTCACCAATGATTCTATATTCCATGACCCCACATGGCCTGCAATGCCCACCAAACTACCTTCAGTCATCCCCAAATTTGAAGGAAAGGTAGGAGATGACCCTGCCAACCATGTCATGACTTTTCACCTATGGTGCTCTTCCAACAGCATTATGGATGATTCCATCAAACTGCAATTATTTCAACGCACACTCACTGGCCCATCAGTCAAATGGTATGTAGATGAAAAATCAGGATCCCATGCGACTTTCGAGTCCTTGGACAAAGCATTTTTGACCTTCTTCCAATTACCAATCCACCATGACAATGGTCTGGAAATACGCTCTAATTTCAAACAAACCTCAGCCACACATATCGTTGATCACATTCATGAGTGGCATAGGCGACGTAGTTTGTGCAAAGAAGAAACCACCAAACAACAGTGTCTTGACTGGTTTCTTAGATCACTTATCTCTCTCCTCGGTAAGGATGTAGCTTCCTCCTTCCCTCAATCAAAAGAAGCATCCATCAGTAAGGCTCAACAATACAACCTCATCTATTCACAGTCAGGGTACTTATACACTGTACTTCCTGATCTCCCAAAACCTGTGTTGTTTGGCCAAGACAAACCTGGGATGTCTCACTCAGTAGATGGACTGATTGGTAATACCACTCACCACGGTCCACAACCCCAACAACCACCAATGTATGGAACACCTCAATACCTGCTGGCATATGGGGGCACCTCTTATTACCCCACACCCCCTTATCAACAACCATACCCTGTTGCTATGCCTCTACCCATCAGTGGGCCACTGCCAGCACCCCCCATACAACCACCTATTCAAACAAGTTTTGGTACCCCCTCTACCTCAGCTTATAGTACTAGAGAAAGTGCCACGCCTTCCTATGTACCTTAGGGATTGTTACCCCCACAGAATCTGTACTTTCCATTTCCTGGTCCCCCACAACCCATGGTTCCCCCACACCCTCACGCTGGGGTGAATTTTGTTCAACCCTCTCCCGTTCAGCAATATCAAAATTTCGAACAGCTGAATATGGAAAATCCGACCCATCCGTCGAATAATGCCAAAAATAAAGGAAGAAACAGGAACAATGAAAATCTAGGTCAAGGTGGGAATGACCCCCACAACCATCCCATTGGGGGAAATCAATACCAAGACCCCCAAGGGGGAATCAATACCAATATACCACGCCAAGGGAAGAACAAAAATCTTCGAACTAACTTTCCTTGCGCTATATGTAATGAGTATGGACATTATACTCATCATTGCCCCCAAATTCCTGACCTCCAACGGATGAGGGCATCCATGCACTCACAGGGCCCTTTGACATCAGCTGCCCCTCAGTAGGCCCCACAACAGTATTTGAAACCACTGCATCCAACTATTTTTCAAAACCCCAGTCCATACCAAGGTGTGATGAACACCCAATAAGTGATCAAACCTACCCCACAACAAATGGGGCAATATGCAACCCCGGGTGCCACACAACCCAGGAATTTGGTTGATCGCAGTATCCTCCTCACCAGTGAAGAAATTCTTCTGCAAACTCACAATCATCAATATGGTATGCCTCCCGACTCTATCCCAACCACATCAGAAACACGGCTAGCTACTAAAGAACAACCATTGATGATTCCACATCCTAACACGGAACCCATTCCTCGCATACCACGTATGCCTTTATGACGGAATGTACATAATCCTCATGCTAGGGTTGCTCATAATTATAGTCTAGTTGATGACTTAGCCCAGTCTCCCATATCCATATCTATGTTGGAGGTCCTCCAAACCTTTCCATCACAGAGAAAATCCTTGCTTTCTGCCTTGGGGGCAATCGACACAGCTGACACCCTGTTGATCACATTTGATTCAGATAACGAAGAGCCACGTCTTGCCGCCCAAGTAGCCTTCCAGATACCAGTTAATATCTGGAACACCATAGTTTATCAGTGTATCATCGATGAAGGTGCATCCACCTGCATCATGTCTAAAGATGTATGGTAGAAAATTGGCTCCCCTGAGCTAGTACCCTCTACCATCACCCTTCAAGCTTATGACGGTCGACCAACATCTTCCACAGGGATTTGTCAAAATATCCCCATAGAACTTGGGGGAAAAACCATCCTCATTGACATTGAAGTTATCGATGCCCAGCTTGATTACAATATCTTGTTCGGACACAACTACATGTATGCTATGAAGGCGGTCGCCTCTTCTGTGTTTTGTACGATGATGTTCCCCCATAATAGGAAGATCGTCACCATCGACCAACTTACACATTACGAGCCTAACCATTCCACCAACATCGATAACATACTCCCCCTTGTTCATGTTAGCCTGAATGATTTTCCAGTTGCCAACAATGGCCCTGGATTATTCCAAGACCCACCCATGTTGGGCACTTGTCAGGGAACACCACCATTCCTAAACCCATCTTTTTTAGCACAAGTGTGTGTAGTTTCCTCTAAAGGAACTGACATGAAGGATACCCTTCCTCCTAGGGAGGCTTCTATCATCTCTGGCATCCCACTAGTCGCAGATCTCCCCCCTCATGAGCCTCCTGCGAACTCGTCGACTCCACCAGTTCATCATTTCACCTCTCCCCAGGGCCAAATCCCAGTTTGGGAGACAATTCCCCAAGCCATTACTCAAACCCCCTTCTTTTACCCTCCACCAGGCATACAAGATTTCCAAGTAGCCGCAAAGCTTACTCTCCCTAATATGGTGTTGTCAATTCCAGTTTGGTATTTACATCCACCAGAGATGGTTCCTCAACCATCCCTTCCCCCCCAAATAGAAGGAATCCCAATGAAAATTCCCATACTTACTCCCACCATACCCTCTACACCCCCACTCACTAACCTCCCTACCATAGTTAGGGGCAGGCGAAAGAAGAAGGAGTCGACATCTCCAGCCCCCCCACGTGTCCAACCTCCTTGCACGCTATGTGAGAAATATGGACACCCAACCCACAAATTCCCATCTCTACCTGAGTTACGTAACCTAATTCCACTTAATCAAACACCATCACTACTCGCCACTATAGCAAGTACTGCCGCTACCTCCCCTAACTCAAGTAGAAAAGGGCTGCGAACCAAATTCGCTTGCGCCATATGTTCATAATATGGCCATTATACACACCATTGCCCATCTATTCCATACACCCACCACACATTAGTTGCGGCACGCCACACATATCTTCCTGAGTTTCCTCCGACACTCCATACCAATGCTCCTATGAATGTGATTCATTATACTTCTTCATCAATCCTCGAGAAAAGGGGAGGTACATGTCCTCCCCCCAAATTACTGCCTGATCGTCCATAGTGTCAGTAACACTGGGATGGCATTATGGACCCACCGTCCATATCTAAGCCCTTTTTCCCACTTTCATTTTTTGGTACAGGAGCCCATAAGATCTATTTTCTAAACCATCTCCGGCCTCTTACACATACATTTTCATCTAGTGATCATTTTCCCTTTTTCCCGACGGAGCATCTGCTCATGACACACTCAGGTACGCCTGCTCATGTTCAAAATTATCAAATAAATGCTCGTATGTTCGATTCTCTTCAGATATTGTTCACGTCGGGTATTTGGTTTTCAGGTGTCTAGGTACTTGGTCATCATACATCAATGCAACCCCTTCAGGTATATACTCAGCACTGGCATGTAGTCATTCCCTCTGAATCTCACTTGCATCTCCAGTCACACCCTCTGACATTTTCCTCTAGGATCCCCATTTCCGGCTCTGCAGTACCAACACCTCCATTTGCATCTTCGGTATTGTCACCCGGTAGCACTCTTACTCGCATGAGTTGTCCCAATCATAGCCCCCTTTTGCACATTGACACTCATGCTGTTTTTCAAACCTTTAGGGATGGGAGTCTCAATAGTCTTACATTCTGTCGCGAATCAGCCACATACTCATTCTCCTCATTTTTCTAGCTTTCCCACCAGACTCCCAGATTATCTCTTCGAGGTCCTATTTTTTACTGCACCTCCGCAGTATCATGAACCCTCCATTTCATCCACAATCAGTTTTCCCATCTGCAAATTTCCCTTCATTTCACCTACCTCATACAGAAACCCACCCATGGGGCCCCCACCCTCCACCAGTTCTCCGAGAAATTTGTGCCCTACCCGGGCCAACCATGTTACATTGGGGCACCCGTTTCTATATTTGTACACTTATCCCAAATTATTCTTTATTTATTATACAAATGCCTTTGTTTCCAGCATTTACATTACCTTTTTGTCGTCACCTTTGGTGACCTTCTTCCCTTTTTGGAAAACGCAACCCATGTCACCCTTGGCTGGGGCACTCTTTATCATCTACCCTTATTGACATTGTCCATATCCTCTGAGTATCCCACAGGGCACTTACCTCTGCCCTCTGAGTTTGTTCACTTTGTCCCACCTCTGGCACAACTTATCCCATGTCTTGTTGTCCCCCTGACACTCGAATTAGTTGAATGGTTGTGGCCACTTATACTTCGCATATAGCCCCAACCAAGCGAAGTCTTGAGTCTCCATACATCTTGACTTCGACCATGTACCTCTTCCAAATTCCTAAGCTCACCTAGTAGATTTCACGAAGCCCTTTGCTTCTGGGAGTCGCGTCCCCCTTTTGTCGACATTAGCACAGTTTTCCAAAAGGGCGACAGTATCTTGACTCTCATTACCTTACCAATGAGAGCTCTCGGATGGCACAAGGAGAACCACAATTTATCCCTGTTGTCATTGACCCCCATAACATTCGACGCCAACACTCTCTCATGTTACGGTGGGTCTTCCTTTGTGACTATTGCAGTTATTTATTATACTTTTCGAAGACCTCTGAACTTGGCAAGGCTATCAATGCCTACAGAATCCGTGATACTTCTTACAGATCTCACTGCTTCCTGTTCAGAGTATGTTCCTCCATAGAATTGTCTTATGCCATTATCACGAACACCCCTGAGGGCGCTGCAGTTGTCTACATCAACACTTCATTCATTTTTTTTTTAGTTACATGACACGAGCATGGGGCATGCCCGCCTCGTTTGTACACAGTTTATTTATACACACCTTATGGAAGGTCGGATTCTACAGGTTCCTTTCTCCCTCCAACGGATAGCTCTGGACTGTTATAGGATAAATCCATAAGTGTGGACACAAACCGATCTCCCTATATCCACCTGGATCTAGAACAAAACAAGACAGAATAGGACGCTTTCCTTAAGTTTTAAATATTGAATTTACTAAGAGGCAAGAATCATGGACATGCCTTACGATCACTTCCTATAGTCTTTGTTGCTCCTGCTTCGCTCCAGTGATCTTGTGCAGTCAAGATCAAAACAACACAAACCAACCAAAGTGATAGTGATAGCATAAACTCAATATAAACCTATGTATGTGATCAAGGAATCATACAATAAAACACAACAAGCTTTATAGGAAAGAATCATATTACTGTATCATATTAAATGTGAAAGAGATATTACAACCATTGCCTTGATGTTGTAAGGTCCCTTCCAAATTCCCTTCATTCCCCACACACTTCTTGCTCCAAGGATTCTGAAATCATAGATCTGATAGCTACTCACAATCTATCTTGACAAAGAAAATCTCAAAGCCACTCCAACCAAGCTAATAATTCCAAGCCAACCAAAAGCTAACTCAAGCTCAAGCTCACCAAAAGATAACTTTCTCCATGAGAATTTATCTCCTTTTATAAGTTGAAGAGGATAAGGTGAGGAGGTTAGGATGATCCCACTAAATCATGAAAGCGAGTAAGATCCAAACCATTCAGATGCCACCTCACCATAGAAGCTTCCCCTTCTAGAAGATTCGAGAAGACGCAAATTTTTCCCACGTGATGGAATGTCCACACCCTATCTATAGAGAAACCTGCGAACACCTCACACCCTGGCTATAGTGCAACCTGTGAGAATGGGTCATTCTCGCACCCTGCCTATATAGCAACCTGCAAACATCCTTTTTTATAAGGTTTTTACATAGGAAAAAACAACTTTTTTCTCAGGAGAAGTTCTTCTCCCTTCTCTCTTTAGGAATTTAGGCCACTGACCCCTCTGAAGGAAATAGATAGGTTTACATCATTAAGGATCATAGGGATGATGAAAATAATGTGTAACAGAGAGCCCCCCAAAGTATGAAGTTAGAACAGAGTGATAGCTGAAATACTTTGTCGAGTGTGTGTAGGGAACAAGGAACAGTTGGTCGGAAACCTTCCAACAAACAAGGAAATACAGTACAATAATAT
>ML777584.1:117002-134605 GCA_009831015.1 Picea engelmannii | reverse complement strand
CCCCCCCCCCTTTGGTTAAAAGAAGAACGCTAAGGGGGGTCCGGAATCAAATGTGAGCCGTTGATCCGAGCGATGCGATCTGAACCATCAAAAGGTGAATGAAGCATAGGTCGAGGGCGGTAAATGTCATATGTAGGCAAAACTTAGGATTAGGGCTTTTTCATGGGTTTTTTCGGATTTTCTCACACACACCACCAAGGGACTTTATTCCAACTATCCTAAGGCAAAGAGAGACTTGAGGTAGCACTTTCTTCGAGAGGGTTTTAGTTGGGAAAGGCAGGCCAAGCAATTAGTCTACACTCTAACCTACTTCACAAGACGAAAAACCCAGATTAGACTGTTGGGCTAAGGTATTATTTTTCCTAAGGGCTATCTGATCAGGATTAGAGGGTCTGATCAGATGTATTCACTAATTCTAACCTAGGGGCTATCTGATCAGGATTAGAGGGTATGATCATATGTATTCACTAAATCTAACATAGGGGCTACCTAACCAGGATTAGATGGTCTGATCAGATGCATTCACTAGTTTTAACAACATTGAAATTTAAAAGGGCTTGGTCATGCTTGAAAGGTATGACCAAGTCACTGTTATTGCAAGGGGCTTTTATTTCAAATCTTTTTTACCTCTTTTCTTTTTCTTTTCTTTTATCTTTTTCTTTTCTCTTTTTCTTTTGCAAAAATGAAAAATGGATTTCCAATAAGAACACTAGATACAGATAATATCCAACATATCCAAGTCATAAGTTGATTCCCATATTTTATGGGGTGATAACAGCGGCTCCACCTGGGGATGGTACTTTCCCTGTTAAGTGCCAAGGATCCAGTTCCCTGTCATTCCAAGCCTATCTGTCTAGTAGCCTTAGTTGGTCTTATTCTCGGGAAGCTTTTTTTTATTTTATTTTTTTTATTTTTTTTATTGAAAAACAGTGACCAGCAACTTAGGGCCTTCTCTTCGGGCTTCAACCAACTGACCAACGTTCCTCAATTCAGAAAATTGCACATAAAGGATGAAAATTAAATCTGGTATGTACAATGGAGAGTGGGTTCTCCCAATCTCTTACTGAGGAGAGATATAATGTTTCAGCATTTTTCCATTCACAGGTGCTCCTGGCAGATCTGATCCATCAACGTTGTTTAGCAAAAAGGTGTTTTTTCCTCTGAAAGCTTGTATCCTGTAGGGTCCAGTCCACAGATGATCAAATTTCCCGTGCTTTCCCTTATCCTCATTCCTGGCATCCCATCTCAATACCAGGTCTCCCAGCTCGAAGTCATCTTCCTTGGTTCGTCTGTCAAATATCTTCTTAATGTTCTCTTGGATGAATTGTGTTTTGTTGAAAACCCCCTCTCTGGTCTGCTGCAAATGAAACATTTGATTGATCCATCTCTGGGAGTCATTTGGCTCATCTTGTATTTCTTGAAGTAACTTCATGACGGGAACTCCCAGAGAAGTTGGGAAAATGGCCTCAGTACCATAGACCAACTGGTATGGTGACATACCAATTGACCTCTTGGTGGTCAGTCTATCTGCCCATAAAGAAAATACCATCTTGTCATGCCATGATTTTCTATTCTCTTGCAGTGTTTTCTTGATGATATTCACCAAAGTCTTGTTTGATGATTCCGCCAACCCGTTCCCCTGAGGGTAGTAAGCTGTGGAATGCCCCAAGCTAATGTGGTAACAGCTGTAGAAGTCAATAAGTTTCTTCGACCGAAAGGCAGTTGCATTGTCAGTAATGAGCTTTCTAGGACAACCAAAACGGGATAAAATATTATTTTCAAGAAACTTGATAATTACAGAGTCAATGGCTTGCCTGCTAGGTACGGCTTCGATCCATTTGGTAAAATAATCGGTAGTGGTAAGGATCCACCTGTGTTGGCCTGAATATGGGGGGTGTATCTCTCCAATGAAATCAAGTCCCCACTGCTGGAAAGGAGCCTCAACTGAAACTGGTTTAAGGGGTAGAGGTAGGAGCTTCCTTTTACCCTCGAACAGCTGGCACTGATGACAGGCCGTTACTTTCTGATGTACATCTGCAAATAGGGTGGGCCAGTAAAATCCAGCTCTGAGTATTTTGTTGGCTGTAGCTTTCCAGTTTAAATGGACACCACATTCACCGGCGTGAAACTCCTGCAAAACTTTGTCATCTTCATCTTTCAGTAAACAATTTAGAAGAATACCTGCAGGATCTTTCCAATACAAATTTCCTTCTAGAATACAGAATTTCAAAGCTTTCAACTTTAAAAATCTAGCTTTAGTTTTAGTTAAACCAGGGGGAGCTTGTAAATTTTGTAAAACAAAAATAAGGTATGCACACCACGGAGAGTTTAGAAAAACCTCTTTAACGTTTGGAGTCGCCATCTCGCCCTGTTCAACTGCCACGTCTAGAAAATTAATGTCAAGGGCCTGAAAGTTAGATTCAGCCATCAATCTGGCAAGGCCTTGGCCTTTGATTAATTTTGTGGGCTTAATTTCAATATTGTACTCTAGAATAACTGCAATCCACTTTCCCCTTCTCCCATCAGGGTTGTCTTGTGTCAAGATATCTTTCACTACCGCATTTGGAACATATGCTATGACATGTGAATGAAGAATATAGACCCTGAAGTCCTTTATATCTTTTACCAAAGAAAAAGAATGTTTCTCCATGATATTATAATTCAATGCAACATCTCTTAGAGATTTGCTGAAGAAAGAGATGGGATGTTCATACCCTTCGTTGTTCTTTTGCAGTAAAACAGCTGCTATTGTATGTTCAGAGGCGAAGGAAAAAAGATAGAAATCTTTAGTGAAATCAGGACTAATCAAAACAGGTGCTTCTGTGAGTGCTCGCTTTACCTGTTCGAAGGACTGTCTGGACTCAGGATCCCATTTTTATTTGGCGTCCTTCTTGAGCATGTTTGTGATGTTTCGGAGGAGTTCGGCCAGATTAGGAATGAATCTTCGAAGAAATTTGATTTGTCCTATAAAAGACTGAAGTTCTTTTAGATTCCTTTGGTGTTCTAACTTTAGTATGGCTTCTATTCTGCTGGGATCAATTCTGATTCCTTCCTTAGAGATGATGTGTCCCAGCAGTTTTCCTTCTTCTAACCCAAAGAGGCATTTCTTGGGATTTAAAGAAATCCCGAACCTTCTTCATTTTTCGAAAACTCATCTAAGGTGTCGCAGGTGTTCATCATCGGATTGGGAGAATACTGTCACATCATCCAGATAAACGACGATAAACTTACCCGACTCTTCTATGAAGATGTCCATCGCCCTCTGGAATGTGGCTCCAGTGTTCATCAGACCAAAAGGCATCTTCATGTACATGAAAGTGCCCCATCGAGTGGTGAAAGCAGTTTTTTCCTGATCGTCTGGGTGAACTAGGACCTGGTTGTAGCCTGAGAAACCATCTAACAAAGAAATTTGACTAGATCCGACCACTCTTTGCAGGAGGTGATCCATTTTAGGCAGGGGGTAGTTATCCTTCAAGGATGCTTTATTCAAATTCCATAAATCTATACAGAGTCGGATTTCCCCTGTTTTCTTGCGAGTAGGGACTAAATTAGAAACCCACTTAGAGAAACGGAGTGGGACTATGATCTTGGCATCATACATTTTCTTAATCTCTTTTTCTATCAAGGGGAGCAACTTGGGATTTATCCTCCTAAGTTTCTGCCTGAATGGTTTCTGGTCTTCCTTTATGGGAATCCTGTGTTGTATAATGCTGGTGTCATAGGCTTTCAAATATTCATAGCTCCATGCAAAAACGTCAGAATATTCTTTGAACAACTCAACGTACTTAAGCTTTTGTTCTGGGGGTAAAGATTTGGACAATTTAACCATCTTAGGTTTTTGTTCAGTTCCTATATTGCAGTCTTCTACCTCTTGCCCATGGGCTTCTATTTTGGCTTTCTTAGCTACGTCATCATTGTCAAACAGATCTTCTAAAGGGACGAGGCCTCTAGGTAAAATATTGCTCTTTAGTTGCAAAACTTTGGACTCCAGTTCGTCGTCTCCTGACTCTCCTACATCTACTGTATCCTCTATATCTACTATATTTACAGTATTAACACTATCTATTTCTGACTCGGAATTATTTACATTTTCATTTTCATTTTCTACATCTATGTTTGTACATTCAAAATCATTCTTGCATTGCAGAAAATCCTCTATCTGGTCGTCATTTCCAAACACTTGCCAGTACCTGATATTATCGGGCACTGTCAGTCTGCATTTCACTTCCACCGTGTATGGGTGATTTTTTTGAAAAGGGATCTTGCAGGAAGCAGCAGACGTAGCTAATCCGTCCGCCAGAATATTTTGTCCTCTAGGCATGACCTGCAAGTCTACCTCGTTAAAACATTTCAAAGCATCGAGTGCAGCATTCTTGTATGCTCTAAGGCGTGGATGTTTAGCAACATATTCACCTTTAATTTGTTTAATAACTAATTCAGAATCACCCCTTACCATTATTTGCTTAGCACCCACCTTTTTCAACAGCTTCAGACCTAGCATTAAAGCTTCGTACTCAGCAACGTTGTTAGTGCAATGGAAATTTAACTTATAGGAATGATTTTCTGAATACCTTTTTTTATGATTATGCAACCAGACACCAGCTCCTGCCCCTTCTTTACTCACAGCTCCGTCAAAATCCATACTCCAGAAATCGACAGGGAACTCTTCAGTGATCACATTTTCCATCTTTGTTGCTTCACCGCTGTCTGGACATTCATCTTGACTAGCTACCTCTTCCACCAGATGTTCGTCTGGCTCTTCGGTATCACCTTCATTGTACAGGATGAATGAATCTAGGTCTAAATGAGCAGAGTAAAGAGGGTAATTATGGGGTTTCTCTTGGCTACTGACCATATACTTCATCAGAGTTTCTCTGTATAACCTCCTCTGTTGTCCAAACACTGGGATAGTGGTGTAAGACATATCCAGCTGCAAGGTTCCTTTCAACTTAGCTCCCCAAGAGCGGGATAACAACATACCATATTTAGGCGGGATGTCGGCAACCACTACGTCCATCACCATGATTTTCAAAGGGATCTTAACCAAGGTTATGCAGAGATCTTTAATTAAACCAATACATTTGTCTTTGCTGGAGTCAAACGAGTGCAGATCTTTGTAAGGTCGAGTGACCTCCAATCCCAGTTTTTTCATTACCGCCTTAGGCATTAAATTGTGCGAGGCCCCTGAATCCAACATGGTGTTATGCAATATCAAATCATGAATGTTTAAACTAATGTAAAAGGGAGCTACATCACCGGTATCGTCTCGACCATCCACTTCAGGTCCGAAAAGGAGTTCGGGACGATCGTCGGCTAGGTTCACAGTGTCAGAATGAGTCACTGACCCAACAGTCAAGGCTTTGGTGCCTATGTCAGGTTCAATGGCTAACGCTTTCAATACCTATGATCGATAACCGCCTCTGCTTATCAACTCTGTCAATGGAACGGGAATTTTAATTTTGGCCAACTCTGCCTCTAGGCTAAAAGGTGCTAGTGTTCGGGTTTGACTCGTTGATTCTGGCTGGACCACCGTATTCCTTTGGTCAGAAGTACTAGGCAGATTAGTAGGTGAAACTTCAGGCTGTGCCGGTCTTTTCAGTATAGTGATTTTTTTCTTGACCGGAGCGTCAGTTCTACTTTTCTCAGGAGATTTTTCTGCAGTGCTCTTCTCAATACTCTTCTCAATCTCAGATACTTTCTATGTTCCAGACGTCCTTTTCGGGGTATTTCCTCCTGCCTTCTTGCTTCGCAGATCGTATTGGCGGTGCACCTCCAAGATATCGTTTTCATAGGCCTGTTGTCCTGCATCTTTGGCCTCCTCACTTACCTTTGTTTGATTTAACAGAAAGAGTTCCTTCTCTTCCCGAGTGAGGAAAATGGCCTCATTATCATGGATACCCATGAGGTTGATATGAGTGTCCTCCAATTCTTCATTTGCTTCCCCCCCATCATCAGCATAGTTTTCCTGCAAGGGAGGTCTGATCAGTTGATCGGGGCCTCTCTGATCTCTTTGGTCCCTTTGATCCCTAGGATCCCTGGGATCTCTTTGCCTGATCTGCGGGGGGTTTCTTCTAAAGTTGGGGTTTCGAATCTGAGGAACAGGTGTGTCGTCTCTCAGAGGATTTCTGTCTGATATACTCGATCTTTCTAACAATAACACCAATGATCTGACCACGGTATCTAGTTTGGAATCATTGTTAGACATGGAAGGCTCTTCCTTGATCGTGACTCTTCGTTCCATCCGTTGACGTGCCCGTTTCGCCAACAGATTGGCTTCAACCGAAATAGCACTTTTCTGCATCTCTTCAAGGGTGGTAGCATTTCTTTCTCTTAATTGGTAAGACCTGTCAACGTCGAATCCATCAGGAAATTTAATCAATGCCAAACCCGGGGGAGGTTTGATTTCATTCAGGATGGCATTATACAAGTTGTTAAAACGGGTGCAATAGTCTTGGACCGTCTCACCTTGATTTCTCTTTATGTTCTCGTACTCTGACAGTATTTGGAGAGGGTTTTTCTTTACCTCCCATCTGTCGAGGAAACTTCTTTGGAACGTGACAAGGTCAGGGATTGATGTTGCAGGTAAGTATTTAAACCACTTCTTGGCGTCCCTTGTCAGACTCTGGGCGAAAAGTCTCATTTGAACATCGACTTCGTCAACTTCTTGTAAATCCAAGTAGTCGTTCATTTTATCTACATGTTGTTGTGCACTTAACGTTCCCTTTGCATCAAATTGTGGCAGTCTAGTCTGGTAGTCTTGGGGCATGGCATGCAGAGGTGCAGCCAACACCAAAGGTGCATATCTAGCTGCCATGATGGGCGGAGGAGGCGGAACGATGACCGGGGTGGTAGGATAGGTAGCAACTGAAGACAAGGGTGATGAAGGACTGGGTGGGGCGAAGGTATTGATTCGTAGCTTAGTAGTAGGAGACAAGACTTCAGGGGTTCAAGGTTGTACCATAGTCGGGTCGAAGATGATCTTAGACACAAAGGTTTCAGACCGATCTCTGGCCAAGTTTCGTAACGGAAAAGGCTCAAGATCAAGGCTTTGTGAGCTATCTGGTTCTCTGGAAAAGGAAAGAGACCTGTTCTTTGGAGTGCTGCTCGTTGAACCGGAAACGAAGGTCCTTCGCCTCAATAATTGCTCGGGTTTATCTAATGTTGTAGAGGGTTCTAGGTCTGGATGAGATCGAGTGTGGACTTTCTTGGGAGCCAGAACTCTTTTTTGGGTTTTATATATATATTTTTATTTTATGAAAAATACACACTAAGGGAGATTTCTATGATGACGTCGTCTAACTTCCAATTGTTCCTAAGAAACTATGTCATGTTCGATGGCTGCCCACGAACGTTCGAGCTCTTCCCGGTTATTGGATGTTTGGAGGATTAAGTCAAAAAGGTTTGACGCAATATGAGTTCGATTGGATAGTCCAGGCTCGATATTAGGTTGCGCTGCCGCAGGGATAGTCATAGAGGGAAAAAGGCACCAGGAAAGATACTGGAAGTAATATATACAGAGTTAATCAACCTCTAAATATTTCTTTCTTCTCAAAGTCAAACTTTCTTTAAGGGAAAGAAGTAATGAGATAATCAGTTTTAGTTCGTCCCCAGTGGAGTCGCCATTTATGTTAGCACTCGGTAAATTTCCTAGAGGTTGAAAAAGAAGAAATTTACTAAGGTAACCTTAACCAACCACTTTTAGAGCTAGGATCTAGCCCTTCCAGCTCCAGAGAGGGATCTCTCTATGTGATTTAGCTTTGTTTGTTTTCTGATATTAGGCTAGTTAAAGAAATCGTTGGTTTTGTTGTAAAAGGTTTGTAAAGTTGGTTGAGACAAGCTACACATCCATTGGGCTATGGGGTCTGTTTTAAATCAAATCTAAGAAATTACCAGAAACGCCAAAGAAGTTTTCCACAGGGCGAAGTAATACATGCACTGGATCTTTAATATTTAAATTGATGAATGGAAGAACAGATGAGGAAAATAACTTCAACTAACAAGCACTTAAGAATCTCTTAATTCAAGATATTTAGAAGGTAAACACTTAAATCTCTAGAATCGGAAACAGGGTATCCGTGATAAATCCTGTAACATAACGCTATTCGTAGAGATTAGATTTAGGCAACAAAATGAAATATGGAGAAAGAAAACATTAACTCGGAGAATCACATCACCAGTGAACATACGCAAGAATCCTGTAAAATGCCTCTTCTTTATTAAAGGTGGAAATCTTCAAAAATGGTACAGCTCGATAGCAATCAGGTGTACGAATCAACAACCCCCAATACATTGGAAAATGATCTATTTATAAGACAAAATACATACGCTCCTGTCATAACTGATCAGGATGTGCTCATACTATTTTTAGGCTAACCATCTTAACTAATCAAACTATTTTGATGACTCATTACAACTGTATACTGAATTTCAGGGGTAGGTCGTTGGCGAGGCTCCTCCGCAACCTCTGTTGATAGGAAAGCTGACTGGAAGTGACAGCTTATCTACTAATCTAGTAGATCACACAATTCTTCCCATCTGATATGACCTGGCACTGTGATTTTAAGCAATCTCCGGTACACTTCGTCCATGTCTGTGTACTTAGCAAATGTAGGCTTGACGACGAAAATGTGCTTAATTTCATGTTGGATACTGATATCCAATTGCAAAGCATCCATGAAGGCTCTTCCTGTGATATTTTCCTGTATTCCTGCGAACTTAGAGCTGTCCTTGGACACTTCGATCAGCCTTTTCTTATAATCCGGGAGCGTCATCAGTTTTTCATTTATGACCTTCATGCCAGGCAGACCCTTTCTTTGTAGAGCATCTATTTTACTGAAGAACCTCTGCACTCCTTGTTCCATGACTTGGATATTCTCTTCCAGCTGCAGTATGAGACCCTTTTTGGTTAGAACTCTTTTCACCTCCAATATGGTCTCGGTCCGGTCTTCAATTTTCAATTCCTCGAGTTCCTCCCGGGTCTTAGAATTCAAGAATCTTATGATTTCATTCACTTGTGTTGGCATGTCTCCCAGTTCAGTTCTGATTTTCTCCACAGCTTGTTTTCTCCTCTCGAGCAACTCATTCTATTCGAACATGATCTGAACCATTGGCCAGATTTCATTAATGGATTTAGAAATATCTGTCCATGCAAGTTCTTTAACCTCAGTCAAGGTCTTTCCGGCCAATGTTTGTTTTTGGAGCTGCTGCAGCTCCCTTCTGATCTGCTCATTCACCTTCTTCTCCTTTGACAGACTCATCTGAAAGGAAGTCTTTATCTCCTGGAGATTTTCCAATTCTTTCTTAAGCCTGCTGATTTCCAACTCTTGCAGGTTCATTCTTTCCATAGACTTGGCCAGGTCTGTAGCTCCTTCAGGAAGAGGAACTGCTGTTGCAGATGGAACGACTGTCACCGTTGGTGTTGCAATTGGGATAGCACTTAATGGAATGCCTTCCATTGTCTTTGCCTACTCTTTCTCTTTGAGCAGTCTCTCCATCTCTGCTTCCATCTCCTTTAACTGTGCATTCTGTTCTAGGAGTAATTTCAGCAGTTCATCCTTTTCGCCTTCCCTTTCAGCTATTTCTTTCGTCTGTGAGTCCTCTGTTGGAGGGAGCTTCAGCTGTTTTCTCAAAGAGGCTATGTTAGCATTTTTCTTTTTGATAATCTCCTCAGCAGCCTTGACATTCGCCGGGTCGTAACCGATCTTGAGGACCAGTTCCTCCAACGTCTTTATCCTGTTGTCCTTAGCGAAGGAAGACATCTTCTCTAGCTTCAGTTGGGTCTGGGCATTGCACAAAGCTATCCGAAACTTTGACGCAGAAGTTGCAACGTGGGCTAAAGTGTGGGAAATCATTTCCCCTGTCTACTTATGCAGATCCATCTGATCTGTTAGATGCACATCTTTTGCTTGGAACTCAAACGTGGCCCTTTTGTAATCAGATATCACCTTTGGATCAGGCACTTGTGCTTGGAGGAACGCAATATGCATCCTACCCTTCTCTGTATCAAATGTTGAAAGAAGTCTATGCTGGGCCGTGGATGACTGCTTCTGGAACTGTGCATAAGTGTTGTTGGTGAGCGACTGGTTCTTCTTTTTTATCGTGTCATATTTTTCAAAAATGCCCAGCTTGGGCCCAGTCTTGCTTGGGGGAGTATCCAAGGGAGAATCTGAGGATTTTAATTCTTTTGTCCCATCCTTATGCTGACTGGAGCCGAAAGGAAAATTGAGTTTCTTAGCCCCAGTGGTGGTCACCGCGGTGGGTGTGATCTCTTGCTCCACTGTCGTGCCTATCGCTGGAACGGTCCTCGGCTTTTTGGCGTGCAATTTAAATTCCTTCGATGATAGCTCTGTTACTAGGGAAGATGATTCTTGCCAGGGCCTCTTTTCCTTGGGATTCTGAGGGGTGGCCGTGGGTGGCATGCTTGTTGAAGGTCCCGTCTTCTCCATTTCGAAAGTTGGTTCCACGTCCACCAACGTGTCAGGCTCCCACTCTGTTTGATTGGAAAATCTCTCGATTTTAGGCCTGGGCTCATGTGCATATGGGGCATTCTTATTCTTGACTCTCATCTCAGAAATGATGCCACAAGGATCATAATGCCAGGCGAAACTTGTTGGGAATTTCATTTCCCTCAACAGTTTGTCTACCTCATCACCTGCGCCCCTACTATTGCATATGAAAGAGCCTATCTGCCCTTTGATCCGCAATTGTTGCTTCTTTTTAAGAGAAACAAAGTGAATGTCATCAGAATTCATAATTTGCCTAATGTATTCCAGAGCAAAAATCCTTACCGGTATGTATCTCGGAAGTTTGTACGGTGCCAGCTCGCACCCATAAACTCGGATCTCGAAGTGATTCTGGTACAAGTACCAGTATCCTATTTTCGCATTTTCCGAGAGGTGCTGGACTCTCCAGACTTCATCATTTATCCGTGGCTCAGGCATGCCACTCAGCATACTTACCACTGGATGGTAAAACTGATCAACGAACGCCGTGAAGTCGTATTCGGCGGAATTGTGTTTCAGAAGAGACATCCACGCTGTGACCGGCTGCGGCCTCCCGTCGGCGTCCATTTTCTGCATGGAGAAATTGAACTTGTCTGCTTGGAAGTAGGAAAACATGTAAGCCAGAATGGATGAATACCTGAACATACCCTCGGTGGAGAAATTGATGAACTGCTCATGGATGTTATTTTCCAGGAAGGTGTTGTAGTCGAACTGTGTGGTTGGCTATTCGTCGTTGGAGAAGATGGACAGAAAGCCCAGGATGGGCTCATCCACCCACTGATCAGAGTAGTATCCAAGCAGAGCACACAGGGCGGAGATAATTTGATTTCCTTTGGTGGAAAACAAAGAAGAAGGGTATGGGGGATTTGTGGACGGGAGCAGAGCAGAAGTGGGGAGGAAAAGCTCAAATATCTGAGCTCTCTGGGGGAAGGTCATATTTTCATAAAGCTCGGTGAGGATTTCGAGATTGAAGGGGGACGTAGATTCCAGGCGGGTTATCTGCATCATTTGGTCAATATCCTCTGGGGTGATGAAGAAGAGGACGTTGCCCGAAGAAGAAATAATGGCTTTCTGGTCTAGGACGTAGTGGGCTTAGCACTTTAGTGCAAATTCTGGGAAATGGTGGATTTGGGGGAACAGATATAGGGGAAAATTGGACTCCCAGAGCCCAATCTCGTCACTCTGGTCCAGGAAGACCTCCCGGAGCCATGACTGCAGATCGGAGAAGTAGAAACTGCATATAGTGTCTGCTATCAACCGGTCCTTATCGACCAGTGGGATTTTATCCAGATCCACCGGAGGAGGAATAAACGGATTCTCTTCCTCTTCTGTTTGCTTTGCTTTAGACGCCATCTCAGCAACTGTACCTGCAACAAACAACGTTAGTGGGGTCTACTGGTGGTGGAGGAAAACGACGAGGAAGCAATGGGAGGATGATAGATACGTTCTCTGGTGCGATGGATGGTTCTGGCGCGAGGGATGAATAAAGAGTGCAAATGGGTACAACGGTGTTTTTATTCAAAATTGGGTCGGTTGGACGCGGGAAAACAGTCAGCATGACAATGGACATATTATCCCGTTATTAATGGGCAACGGGCCACTTGGGGTGATATGGCAGGTGATGGTGACCAGAGTATACGGACGACTGACGTGGAGGTTGGTGATTTTTGGTGAAAGTCGCCAAAGGGGGATGTTCATGAGTGAATGGAGTTATGGGACTGACAACCTGGACTGATGGAGGTTATGGGAAGTGACCCGACCCTAGTAGCAAGTGGGTTGAGTGGGCCTAGTGGAGTATTACATCCAGGGGGTGTATGGGAGTCATATAGCATGTGGGGGATGTGACCTCTGGACCATTAGAACAATGCCACCTGTAATCGAGGGGCCCGCCGCAGGAATGTTCGTTTCGGACCCCCCCCCCCTTTGGCTAAAAATAGAACATCTGGGGGGTCCAGAATCAGTCATGATCTATTGATCTACATGCTTGTTTTAAGGTCGTCCAGATCTACGCACTTTTTAATAACAATTCCGGACCCCCCCCCCCCTCTGTTAAAGGTAGAATGGAGGGGGGGTTCCGGAATCCAATGTGGATCGTCGATTTGGGCGCTCCATTTAGAACCGTTCAGATCTGCGCCTGCTTTATAACCAATTCCAGACCCCCCGCCCCTCCGTTAAAGGCAGAATGGAGGGGGGGTCTGGAATCCAATGTGAGTCGTGGATCTACGCACTCTGTTCTGGACCATCCAGATCTGCGCAAAGATTACCCCCAATTCCGGACCCCCCCTCTTTGGTTAAAAGCAGAACGCTAAGGGGGGTCCGGAATCAAATGTGAGTCGTTGATATGAACGATGCGATCTGAACCATCGAAAGGTGAATGAAGCATAGGTCGAGGGCGGTAAATGTCATATGTAGGCAAAACTTAGGATTCGGGATTTTTCATGGGTTTTTTCGGATTTTCTCACACACACCACCAAGGGACTTTATTCCAACTATCCTAAGGTAAAGAGAGACTTGAGGTATCACTTTCTTCGGGAGGGTTTTAGTTGGGAAAGGCAGGCCAAGCAATTAGTCTACACTCTAACCTACTTCACAAGACGAAAAACCCAGATTAGACTGTCGGGCTAAGGTATTATTTTTCCTAAGGGATATCTGATCAGGATTAGAGGGTCTGATCAGATGTATTCACTAATTCTAACCTAGGGGCTATCTGATCAGGATTAGAGGGTCTGATCAGATGTATTCACTAAATCTAACCTAGGGGCTACCTGACCAAGATTAGATGGTCTGATCAGATGCATTCACTAGTTTTAACAACATTGAAATTTAAAAGGGCTTGGTCATGCTTGAAAGGTATGACCAAGTCACTGTTATTGCAAGGGGATTTTATTTCAAATATTTTTTCCCTCTTTTCTTTTTCTTTTCTTTTTCTTTTCTTTTATCTTTTTCTTTTCTCTTTTTCTTTTGCAAAAATGAAAAATGGATTTCCAATAAGAACACTAGATACAAATAATATCCAAAATATCCAAGTCATAAGTTGATTCCCATATTTTATGGGGTGATAACAAAATGTAAGAGGGAAGACGAGGTCCAGTTAGTACATCCCAATCAAAACGGATGGCCTCATTACTTGGAGGGGGTTCCATGGGAGAAGGAGGAATACCCCCTGACATGGAAGAGTCTGTATCAACGAGAAAAACATGGGCAATATCGGAGTTACTCTCTAGTGGGAGAGTAGGATCGACCGATGGAGAGATCAGATCGACCGCTGGGGTGTCATTCTCTAAGGGGAGAATGGGGTCGACAGGTGTAAATGGATCGACCACTTGGGTGACACTCTCTAACAAGAGGGTGGGATTGACCGAGGATGGGATCAGATCGACCGCTTTAGGTTCACTCTCTGAGAGGAGAGTGGGATTTACCGAGGATGGTATCAGATCAACCACTTTGTCAACTGGTTCAACTAAGGACGTGACCAGATTGATGACATGATCAACCAGATTGACCGGTGAAGGGACCAGAGTGATCATTCCATCAATTACAGGTGGGTTGAGAGAAAGCTTACGATAAGCGGCTGGAAGTTGAGGCTGTGAAACAGTGATGTCTTCTGGTAATTCCAAGGCTTTGTCCATATGAGGGAAAAGATGAGTTATATGACACCCTTTGCATAACATACATGGGAACTTGACTCTACTTTTCTTCTTCCCAACTGTATCATGACTAGTCGACGAGAGGTCATCAGTATGTTGTTCAAAGGCTGATGACATGGGTTGGCGAGGATTTGTAGACCATACTTCTATAACCTTGGGTAGACCAAGGCAATCCTTAAGAAGATGGCTACCCTTACAGAGCCTGCAAGGGTACTTGGGCTTACGGGTTGTTTGGGTGATCTTGACATCATCAACACTCCCAGCACGATTAACAGTAACTAGTTGTTTTTTAACATGCTTGACAGTGGTTGGAGGTTTTGACCCTTGTTTATCTTTCTTCTTCTTATTCTTCCTTTTCTTCTTCTTCTTATTCACCGAGTTATTAGCTTCAGAACTTTCACTCGATGAAGAAGATGAAACGGGAGATGACCTTGCAAGTGAAGAAGGCGAAGAAGACCTTACTAGTGAAGAAGATGAAGGATCAACATGAGGTTGATGTTCTTGGGGGGAAGTGCTTACAACTGAAGCACTTACTGCATGCGGGATTACCTGAGTGGAAAACAACCATACCGGCAATCCAATAGTGAGACCTGGAAGGCTCAAAGTAGCGATGTGAGGAGGAGCAATGTTTCCATAAGAAGGTAAAACAAAAGGTTCCCCTGGAGCAGGGTTCCTTCATTGGTCATTTCCGGAACTGACGCCATGAGAAACAAAAATCCAATCTAAAGTCCACTAGGGAAAACAAACAGCACACGCTAAAAATCTAGGAAGCAAGCAAACAAACAAAACCTTCTCACAATGAACGCACTAGTTAGTGATGAAATCCAACGTCGCAGGAACAAAGTAAGAAGGGGCTGAGATAGAGCGGGTGGAAAAGTTACGTTGACGACCTGCTTAACATACTTACACCCTGGTGCAAGCTCCCACACATAATCGTGGGTATACCCTCCAAGGAGCCCGAGTGAGTTTGGCCAACGTCGATTCCAGGTATCGTGAAGACTTGCCCCTCTACAGTCACCTCGTGTAAAGAACATAGAAAGATAGGCCACTAAGGTTACCACCAACAACAATAAAGCCTGGGGGGACAGTTGACAGTCCGATCCACATGCAAGGGAAGGGTATCTAGCCCGAAATCAACTCAAAAGGATTCCACTCATCATTGTGGGTATACCTCCGAGTGATCCCCATAATACGTGCAATCTCTACACCAATGTCAACAAAGCAGGGTTAGTAACTCTGCCAACACCAATGCGACCTAGTGCTTGACCCTTGTGTTAGAAGGGCTTCCCAGGACAATATGTTGCAAATGGATTTAACTCTCCCTATCACAAGATACTATGTTTGTTTGCAGCTTTGGAAAGTTATCTTTCACACCTATTCCAAAGCCCTACAACTAATATAATGTAGGTTTGCTACCAGAAAAGATAAAAATGTCTAATCAATTTTTAGAAGCGCTTTATTTTATGGTTGTTGTTACTCAAAAGGAAGATGGCGTGGACAATATGGTGTTTTGACCGACTCAAAAATTATGCAAAGATATGAAGATGCAATATTTTCATTTCGATGAAAGCTATGCTACGAGAAGGAGAAAACATTTATCATTCCCATATGCACACCAAAGTCTATTAAACTCATCAATATCAATCATGCAATTTCGCTACTTCAAATGCAAGGATGCCCCCAATCTAAGATAAAGCAAGAAATTAAATCTTTTTGTTTCAAAAAATTCACTAAAAGCAATAATGAACTTTCTTAAAACAAAGAAACCCAAACTAAAAGTTTTCTTTTAAAGCGAACTATTCAGAAGAAATCTGATCTTTCCCTAAACAATTCTAAAGAAAACACACGCTTTGTAATTAAAAGACACTCAAAGCAAGAGACTAATCAACAAAGCAAAAGTGGCTAAAAGAAACTCAAAGGATGTCAACCAGACTATAAACAGATCAATATAGGCTCCAAAAGTTCAATCCAGCTGATCAAAGCAAAACTGGGTATCAGAAGACTTAATCCAAAATTTTCACCAGCAAGTTCGCAGCCTGACAGTGTATTGCACTGCGAGAATCAAGGATTCTTGCAGGCTAGACATGGGTTGACTGCGAGGTGTTCGCACTGGACTACACAGTAGGGTGCGAACTCAGATGATTCTCGCAGGCCACTAAAGGGCACAGTGCGAGAATGTCTGTAAAAACAAAGTTTGGAAAAAGGACAAAAATTTTGAGTGAACTTTCAAATCCAGAGAGTCTTGATGGATCTCCCACAGACTTAGAGACCAGAAAACAAGCAACCAAAGCAAGGGAAACTAGACTAACTAGGAAACAACCCATCCCCAGTGGAGTTGCCAATTTTGTTATAGGATAAATCCGTAAGTGTGGACACAAACCGATCTCCCTAGATCCACCTGGATCTAGAACAAAATAAGATAGAATACGACGCTTTCCTTAAGTTTTAAATATTGAATTTACTAAGAGGCAAGAATCATGGACATACCTTATGATCACTTCCTATAGTCTTTGTTGCTCCCGCTTCGCTCTAGTGCTCTTGTGCAGTCAACATCAAAACAACACAAACCAACCAAAGTGATAGCGATAGCATAAACTCAATATAAACCTATGTATGTGGTCAAGGAATCATACAATAAAACACAACAAGATTTATAAGAAAGAATCATATTACTGTATCATATTAAATGTGAAAGAGAGATTACAACCATTGCCTTGATGTCGTAAGGTCCCTTCCAACTGCCCTTCATTCCCCACACACTTCTTGCTCCAAGGATTATGAAATCATAGATCTGATAGCTACTCACAATCTATCTTGACAAAGAAAATCTCAAAGCCACTCCAACCAAGCTAATAATTCCAAGACAACCAAAAGCTAACACAATCTCAAGCTCACCAAAAGCTAACTTTATCCATGAGAACTCCTCTCCTTTTATAAGTTGAAGAGGATAAGGTGGGGAGGTTAGGATGATCCCACTAAATCATGAAAGCGAGTAAGATCCAAACCATTCAGATGCCACCTCACCATAGAAGCTTCCCCTTCTAGAAGATTCTAGAAAACACTCATTTTTCCCATGTGATGGAATGTTCACACCCTAGCTATAGAGCAACCTACGAACACCTCGCACCCTGGCTATAGTGCAACCTGTGAGAATGGGTCATTATCGCACCCTGCCTATATAGCAACCTGCAAACATCCTTTTTTATAAGGTTTTTACATAGGAAAAAGCAACTTCTTTTCTAAGGAGAAGTTCTTCTCCCTTCTCTCTTTAGGAATTTAGGCCACTGACCCCTCTGAAGGCAACAGTTAGATTTACATCATTAACAATCATAGGGATGACGAAAATAATGTGTAACAGAGAGCCCCCCAAAGTATGAAGTTAGAACAGAGTGATAGCTGAAATACTTTGTCGAGTGTGTGTAGGGAACAAGGAACAGTTGGTCGGAAACCTGCC
>ML777584.1:87015-106473 GCA_009831015.1 Picea engelmannii | reverse complement strand
GTTTGGGTTTCTTTGTTTTAACAAAATTCATTATTGCTTTTAGTGAAATTTTTGAAACAAAAAGATTTAATTTCTTGCTTTATATTAGATTGGGGGCATCCTTGCATTTGAAGTAGCGAAATTGCATGATTCTTGGCATTTTTTGGTCTTAAATTCTGAAACTTTTTCCCCCTCATAATCGCGTGGGAAATCTTCCAACCACTCTCAAACATGTTGGAAAATAACCAGTTATTGTTAATCATGATGGGAGTGTTGATGATGTCAAGATCACCCCAACAACCTGTAAGCCCAAGTACCCTTGTAGGATTTGTAAGGGTAGCCATCTTATTAAGGATTGCCCTGGTCTATCCAAGGTTATAGAAGCATGGTGTACAGATCCTCACCAACCCATGTCGTTAGCCTCTGAACACATGTTGATGACTTCCCGTCGACTAGTCACGATATAGTTGGGAAGAAGAAAAGTAGAGCCAAGTTCTGGTGTATGTTATGCAAATGGCGTCATCTAACTCATATTTTCCCTCGTATGGACAAAGCCTCAAAATTACTGGAAGACATGACTGTTCCACAGCCTCAACTTCTAGTTGTTTATCACAAGATTTCTCTCAACCCACCTGTAGTTGATGGAATGATCAATCTGGTTCCCCTGTCGGTCAGTCCAGTTAATCAAGTGGTCCATTTAGTAACGTTGTTAATTGAAGTTGACAAAGTAGTCGATCCGATCCCATCCTTGGTCGATCCCACTCTCCCTTTAGAGAGTGTTAACAAAGTGGTTGATCCGATCCCATCCTTGGTCGATCCCACTCTCCCGTTAGAGAGTGAAACCCAAGTGATCGATCCATTTCCACCTGTCGACCCCATTCTCCCCTTGGAGAATGAAACCCAAGTGGTCGATCTGATCTCTCCATCGGTCAATCCTACTCTCCTTCTAGAGAGTAAACCTGATACTGCCCATGTTTTTCTCATTGATACAGAATCTACCATGTCGGGGGTTATTTCTCCTTCTCCCATTGAACCCCCTCCAATTTATGAGGCCATCCATTTTTATTGGGGTGTGCTAACAAGACCTCATCTTCCCTCTCACATTATTTTCCATATTACAGTACAGGATTGTGGTCGAGAGGTTCCTCAGACATTGATAGATGAAGGTGCATCCATTAGTATTTTTTCCTCTTTGGCTTGGAAATCTTTGGGTTGTCCTCCACTTGTGTCTGTTACGCAGAATCTGTTATCTTTTAACGGAAGAACCAGACAACCTTTAGGGACCCTTCCTCAGTTTCCTGTAACTTTGGGAAGGAAAATTTTCTTTATTGATTTCATGGTAGTCCAAGACCCCTTGGATTTCTCTTTACTCCTTGGGCGGGATTATGTCTATGCCATGAAAGCTATTGTGTCTACTTTTTTTCGTGTGATATCTTTCCCTCACGATGGAAGAGTTGTGACTATTGATCAACTTTCATTCATTGACCCCGCCTGGATTGCCTCCCTAAATGGTTCTTATATGAAGACAGTATTGCCCCTACCACATGTCAATTATGTGGCGTTGTATCCCATGACTTCAACTTCTGATGACTTAGATCCAATAGTTGACATGGTGATCTCTTCAATAGGGTTATTAGAGCCTGATCTCTTTACTCCTATCACGACCCGCGACATGGTGTCCTTCCAGAGTTTGTTTCTTCCTTCTAGTGAAGACCTCTTGGAATCCATGACTGAGTTTTGACCCTTGACATGGTGTCATTTTGGAGCATTGTCCTCTTTCAATCCATGATCAAGAAGAGAGATTCAAAGGATAGTTTTCTCATCTCTGAGGAAACCTCGTAAAAAAATGAAACAGAGGTCTTTGAGCATGGTTTTCTGATTTCAATCTCGTTAAAAAATGAAACCACTTACGAGGATAGTTTTTTCATCTCTGTGACAACCTCGTTAAAAAATGAAACATAGGTTACGAGCATAGTTCTTGTTTCTGTGCCAAGCTTGTTAAAAAATGAAATAGTCTTCCCCCTCTCTGTTTGAGTCAAGTCCTTCATCTAGTATTTGAAGCTTCCTTTCATTCTCCTTTACAGTTGGACAAAATGAAGCTTAGGGGGCATTTGTCTTCAGCCTTTGGACTTCATGTTGAAGTTAAACTACTAGCTTCTTAAGCTGGGGGATAAGTACCAACCATCCCTGTGTTATGTGTTGGGAAGTCGCAAGCATAGTTTTCTATGGTTCAAGCTTGTGTAAAAATGAAACCACTTACCTCAAGCATAGTTTCCTTTGGTTCAAGCTTGCATAAAAAATGAAACCAGGTTCAAGCATAGTTTCCTCTGGTTCAAGCTTGCATAAAAAATGAAACCAAGTCCAAGCATAGTTTTGTTTTGTTTTAAACCTTGCGTAAAAATGAAAACAATCCCGATCTTAGTCTTTGTTCTTTCTCATGCTCGTAAATACATAAGAATAAGTTATCGAGCTTAGTCTTTGTTCTTTATCGTGCTCGTAAATCAATGAGACTGTAATCGAGTATAATTTTATCACTTTTTCAGACTCGTAAAGGTTATACAAAAAAGAAACCCCCTGGAGCTCCCTTTAAGCTCTTTTTAGACTCTCTAAACATGAAAAGATTGTTGAGTGATCTTTCTCTTTTCACGCTCATAACAGTATTTGAAGAAAACGTTTGGTGAGCGATAGTTTACTACTTTTTCAGTCTCGTCGAACTAATTTACGAAAAAGGAACTGGGAGAGTTCTCTTTAAGTGTTTTTCAGACTCTCAAAACATGAAAAACCCCTGAGTTTTCTTTCTTTGGACTCATAAAACAAACATTGAAAGGCCCATATGGGATTGGAGTTTTCTTTAAGTGTTTTTCAGACTCTCTAAACATGAAAAACCCATGAGGTTTCTTTCTTTGGACTCGTAAAACAAACATCGAATGGCCTATATGGGACCGAACCACTCCTTCCTAGGGTTCATTAAACATACTCCGAGGGACTCGTCCGAAGGATGAGCTTACATTACAATCATATGTTATCCTCCTAAATCTTGTGTAAAAATAAAGAGGTACTCACCAAAGATGGTGAGGGAAAAAATTGGGAAAGAAATATGTCTAAACCTGTATTCCATGGAAGAGTCGCTTTTGAACATGACACCCTTTCACTCGCCTTGTGTCTAGGTTGGAAAATCCACTTGTCTCCTGATCATACTCCTATAAGATTACAAAAAAAAAAATTGATCCTTGTTGTTGAGTCAGTATTTCCAAGACAGTTTTCGTGTCGTCAATATGTTCAAAGAGAAATTCAACCCAGAAATCCTTCTATTGCATCGGCCATTTCTGTAGTCTTTAAGCCTTCTATTGTGTCGGCCATCCCTGAGTCAGTCCTGAATCACTTGTTACTCTGACCTAAATCAAATCTTGTTACTTGTTTCATGTCATTGATGTGGGATACATTAAGGCCCTCCTCTGACGAGTCTCTTCCTATCGACTTCAATTTATTATCTAGGAATTAGACTTAGAAACCGATTGGTACCTTGGAACTTCCATGCCTCAATGGTAGGTTTCCTCGCTTTCAACAGTGGGTTTTCATTACCAACCCCTGATCGAGAGATTCCATCGAGTGTTCGACCTCAGCGCATTGATTCACATTTGCTGGATTGTACTAGAGTACCTTGGGAACCATTGACATTAATGGTGATTTCTCTCGCACTTGTTAATGATATTCACTAACGAATGGTAATCAAGTGGTTTCTACCATGTTCGACTTCGACACATGTATTCACATGGTTAGATTTGTACTATAGAGTGGTGGAGATGAAGACCCTGGATATTTTCTGACAGATCCAGGTTGCGTTGGAGTATATTCAGTTTGTATTGTTGCATAGATCCACATTGTATGTCTCGTGGCTATGTTCAAATTTGAGTCTCTAACACATATTTCCACAGTGTATTTTTGGTGGCTATGTTCAGATTTGAGTCATAATGTCGTGGATCCACAATGTATGTTTGGTGGCCATGACCTATCTTACTTGACATGGATCTTCGCATGTCATCATTTATGCTCTGATTCATTTGTTTTCTGAGTATGGGAATGCCTACCTCAGTGATGATACATTATTGTACTATATTTCCTTGTTTGTTGGCAAGTTTCCGACCGACTGCTCCCTGTTCCCTACACACACTCAACAAAGTATTTCAGTTATCACTCTGTTCTAACTTCATACTTTGGGGGGCTCTCTGTTACACATTATTTTCATCATCCCTATGACCATTAATGATGTAAACCTATCTGTTTCCTTCAGAGGGGTCAATGGCCTGAGTTCCTGAAGAAGGAAGGGAGAAGAACTTTTCCTGAGAAAAGAAGTTTCATTTTCCTTTGTAAAAACCTTATAAAAAAGGAAGTTTGGAGGTTGCATTATAGCTAGGGTGTGAGAATGCCTGATTCTCATAGGCTGCATCATAGCTAGGTCATGAGGAGTTCGCAGTCTGCTCTATAGGTAGGGTGCGAGAATGCTTACACGTGGGAAAAACGAGTGTTTTCTCGAATCTTCTAGAAGGAGAAACTTTCGTGGTGAGGTGGCATCCGAATCATTTGGATATTACTCGCTTTCATGATTTAGTGGGATCATCCTAACCTCCTCACCTTATCCTCTTCAGCTTATAAAAGGAGAGGAGCTCTCATGGAAAAGGGCTAAGTTGTTTTTGGCTTGGGATTGTTAGCTTGGTTAGAGTGGCTTTGAGATTTGCTTTTTCAAAATAGATTGTGAGTAGCTATCAGATCCATGGTCTCAGAATCCTTGGAGCAAGAAGTATGGGGAAGTGAAGGAAAGTTGGAAGGGACCTTATGACATCAAGGCCATGATTGTAATATCTCTTTCACATTTAATATGATACAGTAATATGATTCTTTCCTATAAAGCTTGTTGTGTTTTATTGTATGATTCCTTGATCACATACATAGGTTTATATTGAGTTTATGCTATTTCTATCACTTTGTATGGTTGTGTTCTTTTGCAGGTTCATCATTGTATGAGCGTTGGAATGGAGCTAGGATGGAGATGGCGAGAGGAAGTGACATTTAAATGGTATGTCACCCATCCCTCTTTAGTTAGTAAATTCAATAATTAAAACTTAACGAAAGCGTCATGTTCTAGTGTGTTTTGTTCTAGAACTAGGTGGATCTAGGGAGATCTGTTAGTGTCTGCACCTACATATTTATCCAATAACAAAATTGGCGACTCCATTGGGGAACAGATTGTTTCCTAGTTAGTCTAGTTTCCCTTGCTTTGTTTGCTTGATTTATGGTCTCTAAGGTTGTGGGAGATCCATCCAGACTCTCTGGATCTGAATGTTCACTCAAAAATTTTGTCCTTTTTCCAAATTTTTCTTGACTACAAACTTTCTCGCATTGTACCTCTTTGTGGCCTGTGAGAATCATTGATGTTCGCACCCTACTGTTCAGTTCAGTGCGACCTTCTCACACCCTGCCTGTATCTAGACTGCGAGAATCCCTAATTCTCGCACTGTACCCCACTACGAGGCTGCGAACTCATTTGTAAAAGTTTTGTATTAGGTCTTCATGTCTTTTTGATGCCCAGTTTTTCTTTGATCAGCTGGATTGAACTTTTGGAGCCTATATTGATCTGTTAATAGTCTGCTTGACATTCTTTGAGTTTCTTTTAGCCATATTTGCTTTGTTTGGTTTTGAAGGATTAGTATCTTGCTTTGAGTGTCTTTCAATTACAAAGCGTGTGTTTTCTTTAGAATTGTTTAGGGAAAGATCATATTTCTTCTGAATAGTTCGCTTTAAAAGAAAACTTTTAGTTTGGGTTTCTTTGTTTTAACAAAGTTCATTATTTCTTTTAGTCAAATTTTTGAAACAAAAAGATTTAATTTCTTGCCTTATATTTGATTGGGGGCATCCTTGCATTTGAAGTAGCGAAAATGCATGATTTTTGGCATTTTTTGGTCTTAAATTCCGAAAAAATTTCCCCCTCATGGGTTGGAAGGAAAGCTTCCAACCACCGTAAAACATGTTGGAAAACAACCAGTTATTGTTAATCGTGTTGGGAGTGTTGATGATGTCAAGATCACCCCGGTAACCTGTAATCCCAAGTACCCTTTCAGGCTTTGTAAGGGTATCCATCTTCTTAAGGATTGCCCTGGTCTATCCAAGGTTATAGAAGCATGGTCTACACATCCTCGCCAACCCATGTCGTTAGCCTCTGAACAACATGTTGATGACTTCCCGTCAACTAGTCACGATATAGTTGGGAAGAAGAAAAGTAGAGCCAAGTTCTAGTGTATGTTATGCAAAGGGAGTCATCTAACTCATCTTTGCCCTCGTATGGATAAAGCCTCGAAATTACTAGAAGACATGACTATTCCACAGCCTCAACTTCCAGCTGCTTATCACAAGATTTCTCTCAACGCACCTGTAGTTGATGGAATGATCAATCTAGTTCCCCTGTCAGTCAGTTTGGTTGATCAAGTGGTCAATCTGGTCACGTCCTTAATTGAACCATTTTACAAAGTAGTCGATCCGATCCCATCCTCGCTCGATCCCACTCTCCCTTTAGAGAGTGTTAACAAAGTGGTTGATCTGATCCCATCCATGGTCGATCCCACTCTCACGTTAGAGATTGAAACCCAAGCAGTTGATCTATTTCCACCTGTCGACCCCATTCTCCCCTTGGAGAATGAAACCCAAGTGGTTGATATGATCTCTCCATCAGTCGATGCTACTATCTTGCTAGAGATTAAACCCAATACTGCCCATGTTTTTTTCGTTGATAGAGAATCTACCATGCCGAGGGCTATTCCTCCTTCTCCCATGGAACCCCCTCCAAGTTATGAGGCCATCCATTTTGATTAGGGTGTGCGAATAGGGCCTCATCTTCCCTCTCACATTCCTTTCCAGATTACAATACAGATTTGTGGTCGAGACGTTCCTCAGACACTGATAAATGAAGGTGCATTTGTTAGTATTTTGTCCTCTTTTGCTTGGCAAGATTTGGGTTGTTCTCCACTTGCATTTGTTACACATACTCTGTTATCTTTTAATAGAAGAACCAGTCAACCTTTAGGGACCCTTCCTCAGTTTCCTGTAACTTTGGGAAGGAAAATTTTCTTTATTGACGTCATGATAGTCCAAGACCCCTTGGATTTTGCTTTACTCCTTGGGCGGGATTATGTCTATGCCATGAAAAATATTGTGTCTACTTTTTTTCATGTGATATATTTCCCTTGTGATGGAAGATTTGTGACTATTGATCAACTTTCATTCATTGACCCCACCTGGATTGCCTCCCTAAATGGTTCTTATATGAAGACATTATCACCCCTGCCACATGTCAATTATGTGGCGTTGCCTCCCATGACTTCAACTTTTGATGACTTAGATCCAATAGTTGACATGGTGATATCTTAGATAGGTTTATTAGAGCCCGATCTCTTTACTCTTGTCATGATCCTCAACATGGTGTCCTTCCAGAGTGTGTTTCTTCCTTCCAGTGAAGACCACTTGGAAGCCATGACCGAGTTTTTTCCCTTGACATGGTGTCATTCCAGAGCATTGTCCTCTTGGAATCCATGATCAAGAAGAGAGATTCTGAGGATAGTTTTTGCATCTCTGAGGCAACCTCATTAAAAAATGAAACAGACGTCTTTGAGCATGGTTTTCTGATTTCAAGCTCGTTAAAAAATGAAACCACTTACGAGGATATTTTTTTCGTCTCTGTGGCAATCTCGTTAAAAAGTGAAACAAAAGTTATGAGCATAGTTCTTGTTTCTGTGTCAAGCTCATTAATAAATGAAATAGTCTTCCCCCTCTCTGTTTTAGTCAATTCCTTCGTCTAGTATTTGAAGCTTCCTTTCATTCTCCTTTATAGTTGGACGAAACGAAGCTTGGGGGGCATTTGGCTTCGGCCTCTGTATTTCATGTTGAAGTTAAACTGCTAGCTTCTTAAGCTGGGGGATAAGTACCAACCATCCCTGTGTTATGCATTGGGAAGTCGCAAGCATAGTTTTCTATGGTTCAAGCTTGTGTAAAAATGAAACCACTTACCTCAAGCATAGTTTCCTCTGGTTCAAACTTGCATAAAAAATGAAACTAGGTTCAAGCATAGTTTCCTCTAGTTCAAGATTGCATAAAAAATGAAACCAAGTCCAAGCATAGTTTTGTTTTGTTCTAAAGCCTGCGTAAAAATGAAAACAATCCCGAGCTTAGTCTTTGTTCTTTCTCATGCTCATAAGTACGTGAGAATAAGTTACCGAGCTTAGTCTTTGTTCTTTCTCTTGCTCGTAAATCAATGAGAATGTAATCGAGTATAATTTTATCACTTTTTCGGACTCGTAAAGGTTATACGAAAAAGGAACCCCCTGGAGTTCCCTTTAATCTCTTTTCAAACTCTCTAAACATGAAAATATTGTCGAGCGATCTTGTTCTTTTCACGCTCATAAAAGTATTTGAAGAAAACGTTCGGTGTGCGATAGTTTATCACTTTTACGGTCTCGTCAAACTAATTTACGAAGAAGGAACTAGGAGAGTTCTCTTTAAGTGTTTTTCAGACTCTCAAAACATGATGATTTTTGTCATTTTTTGGTATTAAATTCCGAAAAAATTTCCCCCTCATGGCTTGGAGGGAAAGCTTCCAACCACTGTCAAACATGTTGGAAAACAACTAGTTACTGTTAATCATGTTGGGAGTGTTGATGATGTCAAGATCACCCCAGCAACCTGTAAGCCCAAGTACCCTTTCAGGCTTTGTAAGGGTATCCATCTTCTTAAGGATTTCCGTAGTCTATCCAAGGTTATAGAAGCATGGTCTACACATCCTTGCCAACCCATGTCGTTAGCCTCTGAACAACATGATTATGACTTCCCGTCGACTAGTCATGATATAGTTGGTAAGAAGAAAAGTAAAGCCAATTTATGTTATGCAAAGGGCGTCATCTAACTCATATTTTCCCTCGTATGGACAAAGCCTTGAAATTACTGAAAGACATGACTATTCCACAGCCTCAACTTCCATCTGCTTATCACGAGCTTTCTCTCAACCCACCTATAGTTGATGGAATGATCAATCTGGTTCCCCTGTCGGTCAGTCTGGTTGATCAATTGGTCAATCTAGTAACGTCCTTAATTGAACCAGTTGACAAAGTAGTTGATTTGATCCCATCCTTGGTCGATCCCACTCTCCCCTTAGAGATTGTTAACAAACTGGTTGATCTGATCCCATCCTCAGTCAAGCCCACTCTCCCGTTAGAGAGTGAAACCCAAGCGATCGATCTGTTTCCACCTGTCGACCCCATTCTACTCTTGGAGAATGAAACCCAAGTGGTCAATCTGATCTCTACATCGGTCGATCCTACTCTCCCGCTAGAGAGTAAACCCGATACTGCCCATGTTTTTCTCATTGATACAGAATCTACCATGACGGGGGCTATTCCTCCTTCTCCCATGGAACCCCCTCCAAGTTATGAAGCGTTCCATTCTGATTAGGGTGTGCTAACAGGACCTCGTCTTCCCTCTCACATTCCTTTCAATATTAAAGTACAGGTTTGTGGTCAAGATGTTCCTCAGACACTGATAGATGAAGGTGCATCCATTAGTATTTTGTCTTTGTTTCCTGAAAAGATTTGGGTTTTCCTCCACTTGCGTTAGTTACGCAGAATCTGTTAGCTTTTAACAGAAGAACAAGTCAACCTTTAGGGACCCTTCCTCAGTTTTCTGTAACTTTGGGAAGGAAAATTGTCTTTATTGATGTCATGGTAGTCCAAGACCCCTTGGATTTTGCTTTACTCCTTAGGTAGGATTATGTCTATGCCATGAAAGCTATTGTGTCTACTTTTTTTCGTGTGATATCTTTCCCTCACGATGGAAGAGTTGTGACTGTTTATCAACTTGCATTCATTGACCCCACCTGGATTGCCTCCCTAAATAGTTCTTATATGAAGACAATATCGCCCCTGCCACATGTCACCTATGTGGCGTTGTCTCCCATAACTTCAACTTCTGATGACTTAGATCCAATAGTTGACATGGTGATCTCTTCGATAGGGTTATTAGAGCCTGGTCTCCTTAGGGTGTCTTCTAACTCATATTTTCCCTCGTATGGACAAAGCCTCAAAATTACTGGAAGACATGACTATTCCACAGCCTCAACTTCCAGCTACTTATCGCAAGCTTTCTCTCAACCCACCTGTAGTTGATGGAATGATCAATCCGGTTCCCCTATCGGTCAGTCTAGTTGATCAAGTGGTCAATCTAGTCACGTCCTTAATTGAACCATTTTACAAAGTAGTCGATCCGATCCCATCCTCGGTCGATCCCACTCTCCCTTTAGAGAGTGTTAACAAAGTGGTTGATCCGATCCCATCCACAGTCGATCCCACTCTCCCGTTAGAGAGTGAAACCCAAGTAGTCGATCCGTTTCCACCTGTCGACCCCATTCTCCCATTGGAGAATGAAACCCAAGTGGTCGATCTGATCTCTCCATCATTCGATCCTACTATCCCGCTATAGAGTAAACACGATATTCCCCATGTTTTTCTCGTTGATAGAGAATCTACCATGCCGAGGGCTATTCCTCCTTCTCCCATGGAACCCCCTCCAATTTATGAGGCCGTCCATTTTGATTAGGGTGTGCTAACAGGACCTCGTCTTCCCTCTCACATTCATTTCCAGATTACAGTACAGGTTTCTGGTCGAGACGTTCCTCAGACATTGATAGATGAAGGTGCATTCGTTAGTATTTTTTCCTCTTTTGCTTGACAAGTGTTGGGTTGTCCTCCACACACGGATACCCAACCATCAAATGGAAAGGTCTGAAACCAGCCACATCCCTATTCAACTTACGAAAATAAGTAAATGCCATAATCTCCCAATAGGATTTACCCTATTAAATTGTCCTATCAGATAACTCAAATCCCGTTGCATCTATATAGTCATGATGAACAACAGTTACTACTAAACTTACCAGTTAAGCCAAGTATAAGGCCCTGAGAACTCACCCATGAATGCATCGTTTCCAAAAGAAACATAGCCATTTTGGAATTCAGTAGAGTGAACCAACCTGTACCATTGTGAAATATGTCATCCTTATCTTTTTGCAGAAGCCTAAATGTCGAGAGCCATATCCAGTCGAAGTGCCATGTCAAAAGAAGCGGTACCAGAGGAGCCTTGTGACCCCCAGGTCCAGGTTGTGGGTGATCCCAAAGGGAAAGTGGAGCATGTTAAGCTCCTCGACCTTGACCTCACGGATTCAGTCTTGTTTCAACATATGAACACATACGTATTTTGGGAGATGGCCCCGGATGGAATCAGAGGTATGCAATTTGTTCCAAAATAAGACTTCATTAACTTATTCAATTAGACCATCATGAACCTGAGAGACCTACCAGTCTTTGGTACCACAGGTGAGATTGCGCGGTGCATGAAATTTATGATAAGTAGGGTGCATGATAGAAGTTTATGGTTGAATAAGAGATATCCAATCCATGTTTAAGACATCTAGCAGCTTATTAGACTATCCTCTCAAGGAGAGGATGTGTCGAAAGGATTCCAGGGTCCCGGTAAGCACAGGAAAAAGAAAGGCGAGCTTAGCCTGTACGAGAAATTCAACACAAAGAGGGGAGGACACACAACAGTAATCAAACCAATACTACCCGAGATAGTCCGGTCAGGCTATTACATCATAGCCAGCAAGGTTATGCGATCATACTATAAATTCTAATGCACTTTAGATGCATTATCAGTCACCAAATTTTGCACCAATGGAGCAGTGTTCAATTGGTGTAGTTACCTGCTGGAGGAACTACTGGTAGTTTGCGAGGAAGCGAGGGAGAATGGAGGAACCTTCACTTATGGATACCTACTTGAGGCATTCGCAATGATAAAATGGAAGCCACCTATGGGCAGACAACCAAAAATACTAGATAAGGGTCGCATGGCGAAGATGTTCGGCCATTGAAGTCCAGACCAAACTTGGAGAGTACATCCTTCAACGCCGCAACATTCGCTAAATGGTATAATTGTCTAATAGATGCAACATAGAGTTTTTGCATCCCACAGAAGCTCCTCAACTGCAATATGAGAAATATCGCCTTCATCATGAACTGACACCATACATTTGTCTGGACGAGACATGTCAACAGGGAACATTTCCACACAAGGATGCTACCATTCTATCTAGATGAGGAGGCCTTTGACAAGGAAGTCATGTCATGACCAGGATTCAAACACAATCTGCACAAATCAGGGATGAATTAATTTTTTCCTGTGGAGATGCTGAAGAAAAAAGACAAGGAAGTAGGAAAAGGACCGAGCTCAGGCCCAGAGCTGAAGAAGCCAGATGCTCTGGTATAATCAAACTCCAAGGAGGAATAAGAGATATAGCAGTTAGAGAGGAGGAAAATATCGACCCTCCTTCAGCGGCCAGATGATGTCATGTTGTCAGGCACAGACATTAACCATATCTTGGGTGTTCTTCTCGGTACCAAACCATTGGTGAAGAGGCCCAGAACCCAGGTCTCATCGAACAAACCTCTGAACTCCCAACCCCTTGCATCAGCTGCCCCCTGCACTCGCACAATGGTCAAAGCCACCACTATCAATAATATTCAAGATGACCTGAAGCCTGAAACAATTTCTTTCACATTCATCACTGAGCACCCTCCATCACCACCAACACCCCAATCACCAAACCCCGCCACCACCAATCCACATCAGACCACAACCCCATAGCCTATGCAACTTGATCAGCCAGAGATAGTGGAGCGAAGAATCCCAGAGATAACCCGAGAGTCACCCAAACAACCATCAAAAGTTTCTGGTACAGACCCCAAAGCATCAGAGCCGAGCATGAAGCTGAATGATCTGAATCCAAACACCCAGGAACAACAACCTGAGTCTTCAGCACAAGAAAAATATGCTCGAACTAGAGAGGAGATGGAAGCCAAAAGTAACCAACAAATCACCTCACCATCCAAGGGTGAGGGTGCCCAAGAAATCAAGGCACGTGAAACATAAGCATCGAAAGAGCTAAAGATACCATATGCTCAGAATGAACCAGAATCAACAACCAGGTAGGATACGACATTTGCGCGAGCACAAATGGAGCAGGTTCTCCAGAACCCTCAACAATGCACCGAATGGGTGCAACTCTGCATAGCCATAACAGAGGTTCTAACTATTTTTCCCACGATGCTAAGGTTGAGGATCGCACCAATGCCACCAACAGTGGAGGAGGTAGAAACCTGCTCAGACCATTCAACAACCAGTGGACTTCCACTACAGACACGAGCACCCAGCGACGCAGCTCCTTCATCCGTCGACCTGGTACAGTGGCCAGCGACACAATTATTCTGACTAATCTGAGCATCAACGGACCAATTAGAGAAAAGGCTCGAGGAGGCCGAGAGATCCGCCAAGGTTGCAAGGAAAGAAGAGTGTGTTGCACAAACATGTAGGATACAGCAAGAGCATGACAAAATCCAAGTCCAGTGCAAACTAGAAAAAGTGTAGAAAAGACTTTTTGACGCCTGGCCAGAGATTCGGAAGGTTGCGCCAACCTACCCGAAGCTAACAAGGTAGACAAGCCAGAGCAACAGATCAAGCTGCTACAAGAAGCATGGACACAACTCACTACCCACGCTAAGCAGCTAGAATCAAAGCTACAACAGGTCCAGCAGGAAGCAGAGAAGCAGCCTCAATAGCTGCAGGAATAGATACAGAAGATAATATTGCAAGGTAACAAAACCCGAGCAACATTGCATAAGCACACAGTGTAATGCACCAAAATCTTCAGGGAAGTCAGCAACTGGATGGGCATCATCGCTCGACAAAAACAATTCTTGGATGAGGTGTGCACAAAGATCCAGGTGTTGAACGAAGAATTTGCGGCCACAATGGACCCCATGGAGCAACAATAGAAGTTCAACCAAATCCAGCAGGCCAAAAAATGAACTGAATACACTCTTTGAGGCACAGTTCGTAGCCAAGAAGGAGCTATGCGAATTTCGACCTGTTATTTAGACAGCCTACATGAAAATGCATAAAGTTGATGCAACAATATATTTTGAGTCGAACTTGTTGGCCAAGGCCAAGCCAAAGGAATATAGCAAAGAGACGACCCAACAGTTTCTTGCAGAGGCATCACTCCTCGCCCGGAAATGGTAGGACAAAGTTGGAAGATTTCAAGGAGTGAAACAACGATCCTTAGAGTTAGTACCATAGTTGGGTCCTTCATTTGAAGAGGTAAAAGAAGAGAAAGCACAAACAGAAGAGCCCAAGGAAGAAGAAGAGAAGGATGAGGTAAAACAGTAGATGCTCCTGGAGGATGTGAAAGAACCAAGCACTTGACTCAACGGCAAGTCAAGGATTGTGGTCAGAGCCTGTTGGGCCCTTCATTTTTGGATAATTAATTGCGCAATTTTTGACTAAGCACGAGTTTCGAAGGCTTCATCAGAGGCCTGGAGAAAGAGAAAAAAAAAGCAGTTGCGAAAGTCAGCGCAACTCCAGCTAAGAAACAAATTGTTGCAACATAACAAGAAATCATGCAAGACAAGAAGGAAGACACAACCCATCTTATATATAGGGATGAACATAATTGTAAAAGGGTTAGTCAAGTTATTATTGAGTTGATTGATTTAGTCATTCTTGTTGTTGTTACCCAGTTGGATTAGTTTTTGATTGTTGTAAGTTGAATTAATTCAAGTCTTGATTCTGTAATGGATGGGATCTATCAGTTTTGAGAATTGGAGATCTGCAACATGAGTCCAGAGCCAAGAGTCTGTACAACGCACTACTGTGTAATTTTGAGTTTGTAATAGGAGAAGGATTCTGAAGATAATATGAAGAAGGACCTAAATTTTCAAATATGATGTGTCTCTATGTTTTTACTTATGCATTACAGTATTTCCTTATGGCTTATGAGTTCTATTTGATGGTTCTACGTTTAAATGCTTGCTAGCAACATAAGTAGGTTCAATTCTTGCACATGTATGTTTCAGATTTGTTCATGTCTCTTGCACAAGATAAGGAATGATTCATGAAGGCTCTATGGATCCTCTTAATTCTTTTCCCTACCCTTCCCTATCTATATGTCTTAGCAGCACTTCGGGTGAGACTTCTTCTCTTCGGAGGAGATAAAAATGTCAGCGCTCTAGACTACACGGTACCTTTTTTTGGTAACCTGAGAAGGACCGTGGTTTGATCAAACTTGTGCAAACAGTGAGAACAAGTACAGCTGGGAAAAGATAAGGGATAAATAAGTATGTTTGATCGAATAGGCTTGGTTGAAGCCACATCAAGCAAAGGAAGTAAGGTCTTAGAAATAACTCAGTTGGTTTGAAATCCCCAGGCTATGTGGAAGGAGTGGGAAAAAGGGGAGAGCCCCTAACTCATTTCTTGATATGTGTTATGTTTCCTCTAGAATGAGAAAGTTGATTTACTAATAAAAGTAAATTTTTGGACACCATAGTGATGATGATTGTATTTCTACAGAAACATTTGAGAATTGTTTGTATTGCATTCATGAAAACCTTTGAGGGTAATGTGATAAAGTGCATAAAGATATGCTAGGACATTTTGAAGATGTTTTATGGAATTGAATGTTATGCACAATATTTTGAAAGGAATTTGTATGCCGTGGATACCCAGGTAGGGTATGGATCAAGAATAAAACCCTGATCGAATCAGGTTAATCGAGAACCTGACAGAGGAGATGAACGTGATTCGTTCATCGGAAGGAAACCGATCTCTTTTTTCAGATTGACTTCAATATCCACTGGAGTTAATGGATCAAATGCCAATCATTCTATAAGATTGATGGCCTATATTTATTGCGGAGATCGAATAGGCACACAGGTTAACAACAGAGGTTGTGCCCGTAATTTAAAGTCAATATATTTTTTCTTTGAGTTTGGGGTCTGATCGTAGATCGGACGACCCGTATTCATTGCGGAGCACAAAGGTAGAATTAACAGGCGTGCTAGCTCATGACCTGCAATCAACCTACAATGTTGATCTCATCAGGGTGGATGATCAACAACCATGATTAAAAGAGTTGGGCGAGCACTTTTCAGATTACGGAGATTGAACTCTCTGATAAAGAGCGATCACATTCAGGATTTTGCAATCACTTTGAACCGTTGATCTGTGAATGATCGGTGGGTGGACCTACAAGAAACCCACGTGTTAATGCCATGTAAACTCGTACTATGATTGGGTTCTGTGGTTGGATTTGGAAAATCAAGCTCTCAGTCTAAATTCTTGGTCAAATACTTCTATGTCGAAATTATTATTATCTGGAAATCGTGTGGTTAAAATCGATTGAGGGCTATGATCAACGGCCCGCGATCATTGCAGAGATTTCATATGCACACGGGTTAACGTCGAGATCTGTACCCATAAATTAAATTCAATGTAGTTTTTTTTTTAAGTTTGGGGTCCGATCATAGATTGGACGACCCGTATTCATTGCGGATATCAGAAGAAGAAATAAACTGCGAGTTGATTGAGGTTCTGCAATCCCTTGCAACCGTTAGATCTCGGGGAAGACGGATTTGCACCATCGATTTGTAGGCAAGGGGTGTAGCCAGGATCATAGTGCTTGGAAACGGGAGCTAAAAGGATAGTGCTGAAATGAATAGAGTTGAGATCACAGCTCTCAGTTGCATGGAGAGAAAATGGAGTCCCTCCGGACCAGTCAAGGAAGATAGAGTTTAGCACTCTGTGTTAGACCATGGTCGTGGGGACTGGTTCTATGGGAAAGAAGGTGCTCATAGATATCACATTGCATGGAATTGCTTCGAGGAAATGCATGTTTGCATAAAGGACAGACAATGGATTTCCCATTGAGGAAGGAGGACCTTCCACTATTTCTACTTACATTATGTCAGTGTTAGAGAAAATCAAAATTTGGGTGGCCATGAGTGTTGGCACCCTGGTTACTAATGAACGAAGAAGGCTTGGGAGAATTCAAGAGAAACTTGTATTTTCATATGTATTGATTTGGGATCATGATCATCCTGTAGTCAGAAGCATAGTCTTGCTGCAACAATGAACGAGAATGAATAAGCCATATGGTGAAAATCTTAGTTAAGCTCCAACGCACCATGGAAAAGTGTTTGTCGTAAAGTATGGAAAACTTGAAATAAATGCAAGGGTGCATTGGGTATGAATGTGGCCATGAATGTTGGCACATTCATTAAAGTCAATTGATATATGAATTACATTTTGAAAAAAAATTGGTAGGATGAAATGATGCGTAGATAAGGGATGATGTCTCCTTTTTCTTTGTATCCTTGAATAGATGAAAATGACTTGGTCTATTAGTATGCCTGATTTTGAAAAGATAACGTGCATGAAAACTAACAATTTGTTTGGTTGAGGAATGTTGAAGTTGTAGGAGGAAAAGGGTCTCGTATATGGCAGTATTGTAAGCCCATAAGGAAGACCAATTTCCTACTAAGCCAAACTGCAAGGAATGGTATTTCCTTTTTGAGAAAGTGAATTTGATTGTTAGTATGCACAATTCTGAAAGTGTTTGTGAGCCACTGAAAGTATGCAACGAAAATATAATATGCATGAGAACTAACAATTTATTTAACTAAGGAATGAATTGCAAGAATAAAGAGTCTTTGATATGGTAGTATTGTAATTCCATAAGGAAGAACAATTGCCTACTAAGATAAACTTCTATGGAGAGGAAAGTCCCATGCTTGTGAATCTATTCCTTATGAGGAACAAATATGAGAAAAAAAATGTGGAATTGGAAATCTGTAGGTGACAGATTTGCAATAAAATTTTGAAAATTCAGAATTTATGATGATGTCTCATGAATTTTTGTATACATGTGATACAGGTGAGAAGAAAAGATCTGTCCAAAAAGGACAAATGAAGGCTATCAAGCTGAAAAGTAGGAAAGAGGCCACTGTTGAGACATGAGAACCCTGTGGTAAGTCATGATCACCTGGAATATGTTGTGATTGAGGTAACACAAGTCGGACGGACGCCTCCACTGTAAGGCTCGATGAAGTATCTGAAATCCTTCCTGTGTGAGAAAGCCTTGGCAAGGCAAGATGGATCACCCGAGGAACTGTATAGCAGAGAAGGGGATGCTCGAGCCTGGGCCTGGAGGGTGAGTGACCACAAGGAAGAGGAGACTTTGATAGTTCTTGTAACTATTGGGACATGCACACAATGGGTATGTCTGGGAAAAATAGTGAGCTTGGATAGAAAGATAGTCGTGTGGATGAAAACCCACAAACTACACAGATAAGTATTGTGCTAGATTATGAAATTTTCCTCTTGAATTTTGAACAACAGTAAGATGTTTTCACATAAATTTGTGACTAATGTGCTTGTTTTCCAAGAATTTATTGAAGACATGTGACGAAGGCCAAGATTCTAGAAAGGACCTGACCATGAAAGAGGATAAATATTTATGAAGCAGTTGGATGAGGAATTCATAACAGGTGTTATTGAGAAAGAACACCGAGGACGGTGTTCCTTTTTAAGGGGGAGGGGATTGTAACACCCCTGTTTCCCCCAGCTTGTAATTAATCATAAAATAGGATTACCATGCTAAGGCATGTGGATGATGTAAATGTATTATTGTTAAATTTCCCATAACTGACTTTTGGGGGGTGAAACATTGAAGTATGAGCCATGATATCTCTAGAGGAAAGAATCAGTTAATGAAGGTAAGGACTAGTGGTTGAATAATCAACCACCCCCATGAATGGAAACATGGGTTGTCATCCTGAAGTACCACATAGACCTGCAGACTCGAGCTTCCTTCTGACAGAAGGAACAGGATAGGTCGGGACCCTTCCTAAAGAAGGAAGGTAACATACACACATGAAAAGAGAGGAGATATGAGAGGAGAGTGCAAGCTCGGATGATCCGGAGTTATGTAGGAACACAATGAAACACAGAAATACACATAAATGCAGAGATGCAGCGGAAATAAGACTTCATTTCATTAATAACAAATGACTGAAATATGCTTACAGACAGAATGTAAATAAACTAGCTAAGGCACTGGTATGCAGCGGAAATAAGACTTCATTTTATTAATAACAAATGACTGAAATATGCTTACAGACAGAATGTAAATAAACTAGCTAAGGTGCTGGTAGCTTATCTCTGAGAAGAGATGTGGCTGCTACTCACATCCGTGAGAAGATGATTACAATGAGGCTCTAGAGGCCTTTTTTTTACAATAGACAAGAATGCCAAAAGTCGTATACATCCAAAAACCTAACCCTAGGAGATGAAGCGCCAAAATTCATGTGGGCCTCGTTTGGGTAAGTTAGTACATCAACTTCCCGGGGTCGTAACTTTTGCATACGATCTCCGTTTTAGGCGTGTGATAGCTCGTTGGAAATGTATCGTCGAGGAGATTCATTTTGGGGGCTCAATCATGCCTTTGGCTATAATTGAGAACTTAGATCTCAAAAAACCTTCATTTAGGCCCTCAAA